>NJDD01007948.1:2252-25541 GCA_002245505.1 Calephelis nemesis | reverse complement strand
CGTATCGTTGTCGTATCGTTGTCGTATCGATGTCGTCTTGTTGTCGTGTCGTTGTCGTATCGTTATCGTACCGTTATCGTATCGCTATCGTATCGTTCTCGTATCGATGTCGTATCCCTATCATATCGATGTCGTATCGTTGTCGTATCGTTGTCGTATCGTTATCGTATCGTTGTCGTATCATTATCGTATCGCTATCAAATCGTTAGCGTATCGATGTCATATCGTTATCGTATCGTTATCGTATCGTTGTCGTGTCGTTGTAGTTTCGGATCTGCCGGCAGCTCGTAAAAGGATCCAACAAAACTGCAGGTGTTTGAGTGCCAAGGTAGTGGGAAGTAGCACAACAACTCAGAAGACCAAGACGTCGGAGTAGATCAGCCGGCCTGTGAGCTTAAGGTGCCATGCGATCACGCGTACAACGGTACGATAACGATACATACACAGTTTGAAAGAGTTTGAACTCTAATTACACTCGATTAAGTCCCTCCACCATTCTTTCTTGAGACTTCACCATTCTTTACTTAAATTGGTATCATTTAAAATATTTTTTTAATTGCGCTCATTTGGAACCATCGATTTAAGTACCGTCTTAGTGTATTGAGGGTGGTGACTGAAGTACCGTGAGCTCACAGCTCACAAGGAGCTACTCGAGAGCTGCTTGCAGCTCTCGCAGCACGCGATATATGTAGTTTGACACAAAAGGTGTAATCAGTTACAACTCGAGCTCAACCTCAGTTGTAGCTCGCTACAATCTCCTGATTACGTCCTTTCAAGCAATAACAACAATTCACCATTCCTTACTCGAGTAAGGTTGAGTTCGTTGAAAAAAATGAAACTGTTTACTGTAAAATCAACTAGCTGCACTAGCACACTGGATAAAAGTCTACATGCGCGGCGGATCAGCTGCCCGCGCCGCGCGAATTACTAGTTTTATGTAAAATCACAGATCAAAAATCGTAATCTTCAATTTTTTATTTGTGATGATTGTTGATTCTTAAATAGTCTTAAAGAAATGGCAACCTGCAAGTACCTAAACTTTTCAATTAAATGAACTGTTATTAATCAAAATCTTAATTTCAATAGACAAAAAGTATTTTCGATTTTATTATTTTTTATTTCAGCATATTTTTGATGCTTTGCTACTTTTGCTCTGATTTCGGCATAATTATTGCTATTTTTTGGAAAAAAAGAGAATAAGAAAGCAATCTAAAAGTTTTGGTAGATTTATGGTGCTGTTCTTATTAAAAATATTATTTATTTCAGAGTAATGAGACTCTATAATTATTAGTTTTATTTTTTACTCTATTTGTCTTTTTTTAAATAAGCCGAAGACACCAAGTCTCACAATGTGATAAGTGGCAAGCCTATCGCCCACCGGGCACAAATCCAATCCCGATCAACGTTTTTTATTAGAAAATTGTAAAAACCCAATTTCCTTTTGTTGTCTGACCCAGGATTTGAGCCTGGGACCTCATGCAGTCAAGTCCAACAACTGAACCGCTAGACCACAGAGGCGATTGCCGATTCCCACTGACTGACACTGACTGTACTACCCGAGCGAAGCCAAGACAGATTGTTCGTTTGTGAAACAGTTTCTTCGAAGTGTGCAAATGAATTTCAGGACAAACCACAAGAGTGGTATCATTTTAAAATAAAGCAGCTCTAAAATATAGTATATCTTGGAACAACGATTGGCAATTACCGGGGTAAGTATAGGGTTGTCACCAAAGTTAGGTATCTATATGTATTATATAATCGGATCATAAAATTGTTGTAGGGTTGTCAAATCAAAGATGTTTATTACAGAAAAAAATAACTGAATTTCTACTGGGATACATCTTAACCCAAAACATTTCAGTCTTGTAATTTTTGGAGTATGCGCACTGAGAGGGAGGCGAGTGAGAAAAAAAGAGTAACAAGACTTTTAGTCGCCTCTTTTTGCTATGGTAAAAAAGGTATCTTCACGCCTATATCCCCTAAGAGGTTGGCAGATATGTAACTAGGGCACCCACGACTAGTCGAACAAACTAAGTCGTATGGGACAATGTGTGGCAAGCCTATTGCCAACCGCCTCATATCAAATTCTCTAAACCATAAAATATTAGTAGATTACATGATTCTGGAATACAGGGACAATTACTTGAATGGTGTAAAAAATAATTCTTATGTAGTAACGCTCAAAGTTCTGTGTTAGGACCATTGCATTTCTTACTATATGTCAATAAAATGGATAGCAATATGAAATTCTCAAAAATGTATCAATTTGCACATGCCTTCTCGTAGCGTCAAAGGACGTTAACGATGCTGTTAAAAAATTACAAAGTGATTTTAATAATTTAAGTAAATGGTGTCACGATATAGGTTTAAGACCAAGTCGATTGACCTCGAAACCTAGCCCTGCCCATGATGTGAACACTCCCAATATACTAATGAAAGACCATTGGTGTGTCCTGAACTTATTGACTACTGTCTAGTATACACTGAGCCTAATAGTCCAGTAAAAAGTTAAATGAAATCATGATCTGACCAGTTTTGGCGCAATGAGTAAAAATGTGTTCATTAATACTTAAATAATGATATTATGAAAGAAATTTTGATTAAAATTAAGGGGAAAGGGATGAAAAAAAGGGTTGAAAATGCCTTTTTTTAAATAACTTAATAACGGTAGGAAATAGAAAAAAAGTTTCTAGTAAAAGTTGTAGAGAAAAAAATTCTACACAAAAAAGTTCCTCTTCATTTTTTTGTTATCTGCTTTAGTTTAGCTGCAAAAAATAAAAATAAAATTTGCTTTGTAATTAATTATAAAAACTTACTAGAATTATTACAGCCCTATACCACGCAGCGCGCGCATCACATAAATATGTACTAACACTACTACATATGTTTTCCCCTCTACAAATCATTTGTATCATCATCTCAGCAAATTTAATTTTTATTTTTTGCAGCGAAACTAAAGCAGATAACAAAAAAATGAAGAGGAACTTTTTTGTGTAGAATTTTTTTCTCTACAACTTTTACTGGAAACTTTTTTTTCTATTTCCTACCATTATTAAGTTATTTAAAAAAAGGCATTTTTCAACCCTTTTTTTCATCCCTTTCCCTTTAATTTTAATCAAAGTTTCTTTCATAATATCATTATTTAAGTATTAATAAACACATTTTTACTCATTGCGCCAAAACTGGTCAGATCAAGATTTCATTTAACTTTTTACTGGAGTATAATAATCAGGGTTAAGAACGAACTACATGGCATTGGTAAACAGGTAACATGTCAATCCAAAAATTTAAGATTGACTGAAAAACATAATATTTTATTCGAAGTCGGTTACAAATGTTGATACACAAAATAAAACTTCGAATACGAAAATTCAACTCGGCGCTGCGTCTTACACTGATAGATAAAAACGAAAATTGCCAACGTCGCACTTGTACTTCACAGGTACCTTAATTAGATATCGGTTTTTATTAATACCGGTACTCGCTAGGTACCGGTATCTGGACGATACCAGTATACGGAGTACCGGTAGCCACTTTGGAACCGGTATCCAGGAATCGAAATGGAAATAACCGCTAAATACCGGTATTTTAGTACTGGTTCCAAGCCTTGCCTGTAGGTATATAAAAGGTGTTAAAAAAGTTATAATTTCAGATTCAATATACATTTTACACGTAGTTTTGTTTGTTTATTATTATTGCAATAATTACTCAGTAAACTATGATTATTATACTAGAAAGATAAGTGTGCTATTTAAAAATTAATAAAATATCTTTGAAATTATTTTAGTGTAGGCAACCCTACACACATGTCCCTTACTCGCACCTGTCCGTCCCCGTTTCGTCTCCATAAAGTAAGAACCATCCCTTCAGGTACAAGCAAGAACCCTAATTAACGAAGTCCTTGTATGATATATAGCTAATACTGCTGTAATATGTTATATAATTCAGAGGAAAATGGAGAATACTGTGTTAAGTATAGACCAAATTGGAAAATATACTTATAACTTAATAAAAAATGTTGCTTGTAATACTTTACATTCCAGCGTCTGGTTAGCACGACTATTATCGACTTTTGCATCTCATTACTTTTTTTATAATAATGGAAGGCAAACAAGCAGATGGATTTCCTGAAGATAAGAAATTCACGCCGCCTAGAGACACCAAAGGTGGTAATGGTGCGTTGCCAACCTGAGGCCGGGATGTTAGGCCTCTAGCAAAAGTAAGTTTACCGGCTACCTTACCCTCCTAACCGTAACACGTCAATGGCAAGCGCTGACATTATAGCGGCAGGAATAGGTAAGACGGTGGTACCAATCCGGGCGAGTCGCTGCGAGACTCTACCGCCTAGTCAGATGTCACGGTGTTAGTGACGGTAAACCTATGCTCGCCTTTTAGGAGCTGCCTGGCACAGGAAGCAGATGATCTATTTTGCAAAGAAGCCCGGACCAACACGGGACAAAATTTTATACATTTTCTTATGAAAATAATGTTGCCCGGGATTAGATACGGACGTTTAGATTAGGAACGGTGCCTTGGTTGTACTGCCTGCCTCGGAGATATGGGCGTGAAGATACTTCACTTTTACTTTTACAAATTTACTACGGAACCCTAAAAGTGTGATAAGAAAACATTACTTTAACACTTACCGGGGCGGGTCCTCGGAAGTATGTGTCTCCTGAGTAATGCTGAAACATATATATATTTTTTTTATGATATTGGAAGGCAATCAAGCAGACGGATTTCCTGATGGTAAGAAATTCGCGCCGCCTAGAGACACGAAAAGTGGTAATGGTGCATTGCCAACCTGGGGCCGGGATGTTAGGCCTCGAGCACAATAAGTTTACCGGCTACCTTACCCTCCGAACCGGAGCACGTCATGACGGTATGGCGGCAGGAATAGGTAAGGCGGTGGTAGCAATCCGGGCGAGTCGCTGCTAAACTCTACCACCTAGTCAGAATTTACGGAATATTGTTCATTACTTTTATTTATGTATTAAGTGCTCGCTGTCCCGGCGAAGGCGCCCGCTCTGTTTTATATGAGTAAACTTAAAATGTCGTATTTCCTAGTTTCCTCGCAGTTTTCCCTTATTTCTTACCTTTTAAACTTTCCCTAAACTTCCACAAATAATTCAAAACCAAATTTGCCAAATCGAACAAGCTGTTCTCGAGTTTTAGTGAGACTAACAAACAGAAATTGATTTTTATATATAACTAGCAGACCCAGCAAACTTTGTATCGCTTGACATTAATGCTTCGACAGTAGCGCTGTCTGCCGGACCCAATGTGAAACATTCCAAAATTAACGACAACTTACAAATAAAAAAATAATTAAAAACATTTTCCTGGAGACCAAATTGTGAATCTAAACCATTCTCGAATTCTCTCGAATTGAATGCACACAAAAAATCTTCAAAATCGCTCCAGTCGTCTGGGAGGAGGTCAGTGGCATATATTCTTTTTATTTTTTATTCTTTTCATTTAGTAATTATCATAATTTAGTTGTTCGTTTTTGGCGTTAAAGCTTCTGCATGTATTTGTTGTGAAAATCTATAATTGGTTGACTGTTATTAATTCATAGTTCTAATTTTCTTAAACTTTAGCTGTTGACTTTAGTATCAAATAAAAGTGAAAAAAATTAAAATAAAATAAACACACGAATACAAAACATATATATACATATTAAGATAAAGAAGATTAACATATCGAACAAGCACTCGGCTCTCCTATTGGTACGAGGCAGACGTTGCCCATGAACATCATAGATGTTTTAGATTCGTTCTTATCATGTCAGGGTATTACCCGCTTCTCCGGAACGGAACATAACACTGTCATTATGGTGGCTGGAATAGGAAGATGGTGGAACCCTGACCGGCCAAGTCTAATCTTTCCTGTTTTTTGTATTAGTATTTGAATAAACAAACTTAAAAGATTAAGTTAGTATTTTGAGATAAGGTTGTGACGACCCCATTGCCAGCTAGTAGCTAGTGGAAGAATCTATTAATTTCGATTGTTTTATTACTTAAATGCAGTCAGACAGAATAGATGATCTTCGACTTAGGGTTTAGTATCACCGTCTTGCCGCCATATCATCAATGGTCGCAACTATCGTATTCCTGTTTAGGCAGAGTTTGAATTCTAGCCTTAGGTGAATAACTCACCATCAACATTTTTAAGGTCTGTAGGCGATGTATATTTCCTGCCATTGAAATAAGTCAGCGTGTTTGCTTTTTTTTATAAAAAATGATGATACGAAGGAATCACTAATTGAATCCTCTGTAGCTCAAACGGAAAAGCAACGTCAGCGAAAGTCAAAAGTTGCGAGTTTAATTTTTATGTCAGGTGCCTAATTTTTTTTTAACCATAATGTCTTTATAAAGGTTTAAGTTTCACTAGTCGATATTAAGCATATTGAAAGGCAAACTTTTTTATGTGCAAACAGAGAAAGAGGCAAAAGTTAGTCTTTTTACGAGCGGTAACTAATTTTTATGTCTACTAATTTTATGTCTTCTTTACCGGATTCAATGGAGGTTGGTTAGGATTTCGAAAACGTGAAGGCCTCATCTGAAACAAAGTAACAGAATGACCTCTATGGCAGTAAAATAAAAAAAAACAAAAAGACTATACTGCGCATTGCGTGTATATTATTTTTCTGCTCGACGGTCGACGGTACAAGATAGTGGCATCTTCACTTAGTGCAGTTCAGATCCACCACCTCACCTGTTCCTGCCGCCATGATGACAGTTTCATGTACCCAGGTAAGCCGGTAGACTTGACCTATAGATGATGGTAGTAGTAGAGATAGATGGCAGCTTATGGTAGTTAGGGTTAAACCTAATTATATTTTAAAATTTTGTTCAAATATTTAAAACATAATATGTTATAAATCTTAATAATATATTTGTATAATTTTACTTGTACACCATAATGTGGTGGAATATGTTGGTATTAACAAATATCTTTTGTAACAGCTTTTAACACACATTTTCGGCAAATAAATAAATTTCATTTTTCAAATAATTAAACTAATAAATATAAATAATGGGCTTAAAAGTTAAAGTGTATGTAATTAAATAATATTTTTTTATCAATATTAAAATATTTGCACACCAAAATATATTGCATATATGTTGATATGCATAAATATTTTTGTAACATCTCATTTACACGCATTCCGCAAATAAATAATTTCTTTCTTTCTTAGACCTAATAGGTAGGCAGCCGCGGAACAGCAAACCACCTATAACACCAATGACGTCTTTAGGCTATGGATGCCTTTTAACATCATATGAGCATTGTATCCCCAAAGAGTTAGGCAGAAGTACAATCAGGCACCCTGGACTAGGCAAAGACTCTAACTCCTACAAAATTAAAGGAGGCAACCCTATTGCTAACCGGGCACATACCTAATCCCGGATAACGTTATTTTAATTAGAAAACTGAAAAAACGCATTTCCCTTTGTTTGTCCGACTTGGGAATCGACTCTAGACCTCAGAGGCTGTATAAAACACTTGGCCTCTTGAGACAAATCTAAAAATATCTAACGGCATCGGTAGGTAAAACAGTCACTTACTTAAATAATGGTGGTGATTCTGCTGTGCACGAACTAAACTTATTTTAGATTAATGCTATCTCTTTCTGATGAAATTTAAATAATAGAGATAGAACATTTTAGGCATATCAGATAAGTCGGGTCCATGAAGCTATATTACAACTGATGGTTACACTACTCACAAAGACCTGATGTCATTTCCAAATATTGCTGACTCTCTCTAATGTATTGATCTCTCTTTCTGAGAGTTTTGTGATGTCAAATTAAGAGTTAAGGCAGTGCAAAAGAAAGAGAGGTCATCACATTAGAGTGAGTCAGCAGCATTTAGAAATAAAAGGTCTTTGTTAGGAGTGTAACCCCCAGTAGTAATACAGTTTCATGATCCGGATATGTCAAATTGTGAAGTTTTAATGACGTTTTCAGATTAGCAGATTGAAAGTCTGTAGAAGTTAGTTAGTAGTTTAGTTTAGTACCTAGTTAGTTTGCCCCTTTCTGGCTACGGCTACTTTTAGGCCAATCTGATATGTCTTCGGTATTAATTAAGTCTTTATTTCAGTCATTGGTCACTATTTACAAAGTCATGTCAAGGTCTTGGGTAAAGCGGTGGCTTCGTTACACAAGCTCGTTTATTAGATTTGGCGGCAGCGAGGAAATACACGATACACTAATTTCTTCCTGACTATTTCATTTGTGCACTTTCACTGATCAAAATTAAACCCTATTCAATAATTAATTCCCACCTAAGTTAACTAATTTTACTTATAATTTACACTTAATTCAATAATTAAGAAAAAATATGACCATCTTCTTTCACGATGGCGCCAAAACTCCAGTCTGTAGAAATGTAGTATACAGACAATCTGACAGCACTAAAAGTGTTTTGTCTCATTCTATAATTTTCGTTGAAAAAATATTGAGATAACTTAAAATTAGTTTAATGAGTGTGCAACAGAATTACCACCTTTGCTTCAACATTTTAATTTAAAAATTATGGCAAAATGCAAAAATAAGGTACTTTTAGATTTTTATAGCGCCCGTGGGAAGCATAACAATGTAATGATTTACCATTTTTGGCGGCAACTTATTAGGATCACGAAATTCCGGCGGTAACATCTGCAAAGTAATGGTTAAAGGTAAATTAATAAAAACAACTGGATTGCGTGTCAATGTCTTTCTTTCTTTCCTTGGGTTTTAGCCTTCACGTTAGTATTTAGCCATTAGTCAAGTAGAAATTTTGCATCGAATTTTATATCAATTTCAATTAATTATAATTAGTCATCAACTCATCAGTCATAAGTCGTCAGGAAGTCATGTCAGGCTCTTGGGTAAAGCGGTGGCTCATTACACAAGCTGTTTAATGAGATTGAGGAAAATGAGAAAGAGGAAATACACGATACGCTAATTTCTTAACGATTATTTCATTTGTGCTATTTCACTGAACAAAATTGTACAAAATGCCACCAAAATTGACTAATTTCACTCAATATTAACACGAAATTCAATAATTATGAAAAAACTTCGACCATCTTTTCTCTCGATGGCGCCAAAACTCCGTGTCAAAGTCATTAATCGTAATTGATTTTAAAATTTAGTAATTAGGCAACATCACACATATTTATAGTCTAAGATCCGAAGTTAGGTCGACCTACACCGAGCTGATAATAGGACGAAACCGGTTTTATAGCAAATTTAGTATATCAGAAAATATATGTTTTTTAATTTTCTTTATATTTTTATTTTTGATTAGGTGCCTACATCAAAAACGGATTAAAAATGGGTTGCCTAAAAAAATCCTGGACATTTTTATTTTATTTTTTAAAATGTTTTGATTCATTCATTGGTGCAATATGACGGTTTTATTCCGCCTTAAAGTAGGTATAAGACGATGTTGTAGAAGTTGGGTTGCCTGTTATATATCTGGATTGCCAGGTATAAACAGATAATTTTCGATGCTAGTTACTTTCACGAAATCGGATGATAGAAAAAAATATATCACCATATGTGCAGTTTTATTACAATTTTTACAAATTTTATTATAATCTGTATTAATATATAGTTGCCTATAAAAAACGTTTTATTCTATTATCACCTTAGTGTAAATCGATGTAGGTTCGGATCTTCTCGGACAAAAATAAGAACTGACTATTTTGAATGAATTAAAAATAACGAAAATTATTATTACTCAATGGGGTATATATTTTTTAATTGCAATAGTACACTTCGGCTGGACACAGAACCGTCAATCAACATTCAATCTAAAATTAATTCACAATTTTTTATAGAAAATGGCGACTTATGACGAGTAAAAAATTGACGTCTCAAATTCAGTCCTCAAGTACATGCGTAAAAATACTTTAATTAGTTCTAATTTCTTTTAGTTTCACTACTGCCTTTATAGTTTGAAAAAAATATTACACGCTTCGTTCGGAACCAACAAAAAACTCTTTCTTGTGCAATATTTTGATCTCTCTTTGGTACACTACGTATTTTTAAACTCGTGTTTGCAGACTGCTTGATGAGTTATTTTTTTGATAATATGTATATGAACAACACATTTGTATTAGATGGATATCTTCTACTTTATCCTTAGGATAAGATCCATAATTATTTCGTTACAATGGGAGCAGATATTCTGGCAAGAATTATGGGCGAAGTAACACATTCATATTGTGCTATCAACTAGATTCCCGATTTTTTTTAAAGTGAAAAAACCTAATTTTGATCTTCTCTATATTCTCTTTAGATAAGATATTTGATTATCACGTTTCCCATTCTAGGATTTTTTTACAAATTCCACTTGTTACAGGATTTAAACCTGTGCCCTTCGTTTTACTGAGGTAGGCTCTTATTTCTCATTTACTTATTTTCTAATAAAATAATAAAGCAGGCGAGTTTCCTAATCCATATATTATTACGTAAAGCAAAAACTTTGGAACCATTTTTACGAAAATTGCTCGGACGGAGGAGTGTGAAATTTGGCACACTTATAGTTTATGTGTAGGAGAAGTGCAGAACACTAATATTTTTTTTTATGATAATAATGTTTATAAAGTGCATTAATTCAAAAAATAAAACACTACATGTACTTTCATACATTTGACACACACAAACAAATATATTGATGATAACGATAAAAGATCACAGATGGCGCACTAACTATTCAGGAAACAAAGTAGTTGGTCTGGAGAAATGAAGATGGCGTTCTTATCAACAAGATACTAAAATTTATTATGGTCGAATTTCGACAAATGGGCGACCACTAGTTATAAATAAATACGTATTGCCTCTAAACATCAAAGATGTCAATAACCAAAGAGAGTCTGTGAATCATCAAGAATACCCCCTAAATTAATAACATTGATTGTACCGGTTTTTGTGGAAATTGTCTGAGATTTCCATATCTTGGCGGCCTCATCTGTAAAAAAAAACGGTTCAAGGTGTACAATATTAATTCGGTTTAAAAAACCTGAAGACTTTTTTTACTTATGTAAGTATGGTGTGACCAACACAGCATGAGTAGTTATGGTTTTTATAAATACAGGGCATAATATCCATTCTCACTTGTCCAAATATAATCCAAACTTAATTTGCCGTTGCCACGCATCAAGCGTGATCGGACGGACCAATTCTTTTTCTGTTGTTCTAGTTTGGAAAAGGTTCATATGAAAAAAATATATAAGTTTATTTTAATTCAATATGCATAGTTAAGACATGAGAGAGATTAACATGCAACATGTTCTCCGTGTTGGTCCGAGCTTCAATGCAGAATAGACCATCCAGCTTCCAGGCAGCTTGTAAAAAGCGAGCGTAGGCTTATTGTCACTTACACTGTGACGTCTGACTAGGTGGTAGAGTTCCGCGAGTTCGGTGTCTCTAGGCAGCGTGAATTTCTCACCACCAGAAAATCCGTCTAGAGGTTTGCCTCCCAAAATAACAAAAAAAATTATGTACACGCGTTAGAAGTTATACTTCTTCGACGTAATAAGATAAAAATCTTTTTAAAAATTTTATCTTTTTCCTTATTTTACATGTTTTGTAGACAAAATGACACTAAGAATAGAAATTACTTTTACTTTGATGGTACCTTTTTTTGAAAAACTAAAATGTTATCTATAGCTAACTTCATCATGTCGGTTTTTCGTGACGGTGTGCGCGAGCATCGTAAAAATTTACCCTCATCATTTTTTCCTAACGTGCCAAAAGAAGTATAACTTCAAAAATAAAAAATTCCAAACTAAGTAAATCACATGCTTGGATCGTGGGTGTGAGTTTACTGTTAAATAGTAAATAATGTTTTATAAAAAAAACATACGAGTTAAAAACCACCTCCTCCTACAGTTGCCTAAAAACCATACTACGATTCACGCTAAACCGATTACCAGAACTACCTTTAAAGACGGCCACAACTTTTTTGACACTATGCCAATGATTTTTCTTGTTGAGCAGTAAGAAATTATCTTCGCTCTCATATTAGTTACCAAATTAGTCCGTAAAAATCCCGGTGGACCAAATAGTTTAAGTTTCTACCTTCATATTTTGTTGGCTGTAAAATTCTGGATACCTTTGCCCTTGCACAAATACAAAAAAAATAACAAATAAAAGAAACATTTTATTAAACAATAACATGAACTGACTGATGTTTGTATACTTAATTTTTAATTGAATTATTACCTGATAAGAATTCCGTTCCACCTATTAAACCTGTAGGCTGAAGTATGACTTGTGCAACTTAGTGCGTGTTTGGGTATGCTTTGTCATAGTTTATGCTTATCTATACATATAATAAATCTGTAGAAGGGTCAATTCTGTACATTGAAAATATTGAAAAAATAAATAGTAGGGGGTGTTACTAGATCGATACCAAACCCAAATATGTGATTGAAAAAAAATTGTATGTTTAGGCATCACGTGAAAACTAACGGTTCGGTTTCGATGAAACTTGGTATTATTATACCTTATTATCCTGGGCATAAAATGGGATACTTTTTATCCTGGAAAAATACGTAGAAAAAAAATATCTTAATTTTTCAGTTTTAGGCCTACACCCGCGCGGACGGAGTCGCGGGCGGAAGCTAGTTATTTAAATATGTGCCCGCGGCTACGTCTACGTTTCACAATCCCCTTGGTTGGTCCAAACCCTTGTGTAGAATTATAGCTTATCTGTTATCCTGTTTGTGCTGTGTTCGTAGCGGCGAACATAGTTTCTTTCTTTAAGTTTTGGCCTTCACGTTAGTATTTTGCCATTCGTCAAGTACAAATTTATATCAAGTTTTACATCAATTTCAATAAATTATAATTAGTCATCAGTCATAAGTCGTCAGTAAGTCATGTCAGGCTCTTGGTTAAAGTGGCGGCTTCATTACTCAAGCTCATGTAAGGAGATTTGGCGGCAACGAGGAAATACACGATACGCTAATTCTATCAGCATATGTTAAAAAACCTGCATCAGCAACAACCCTGATATTTACTACAGAAATTAGAATCTTTACTACCGTGATGTAGGATTTGTTCAACAAAGTTTACCTTGTAACGGTGGCTGTAACCTCGAATATTGCCAGACTAAGTAGACTAAACTTAACACCCGTTAAAGTTATATTTGGAAACGTCGATTCGAAAGCAACAACTTAAAGCTAGAACAGCTTATAATTATATTTGGGCAGTTTTATTTCCTGGGCAGCAATAAAGACCAATTTACTGCCTGTCACACCCATTACTGCCAATCGTAAAGCCGCTATAAAAATTCCGAATTTATGTACTGACACGTCGGTAATATTACTTGTGTTGACTAAGCGATGGGGAGAGTTATGAGTTTTATGACATAATAGCTGGGGTGGTGTTTTCAATCGACTTCCAAAAAAAGGTTCTGAACTGTACAGTTTTTAATTTCTTTTTGAAGTGAATACTTCTTTAGCGGCGTTGCACACCTTTTTTGGAATGGGTAAAAACTTCTAAACTCGCGTCAGGACACGTGACCTATTTGAAAATTCGTTAAAGACGGATGGAGAGTAAACTGCCGGCGCGTCGTAGGAGTGGAAGTATGCCCCTGTCTGAGGCGCGGCGAAAATGTATGCCTTCGCCTGTTGTTTCGTTTAGACGGCGCAGGGCGCTTGTGCGAATGTTCGTGTTGTCATAAGGTATAGTAAGTAAAGTAAGTAAGGTTATGATTCATGTGGTCCATTAAAAATATTACAACTAGCTGTTCCGGCGAACTTCGTTCGGCCCGTCCAGTTTGTATGGGAAAAATTTAAATGTTGTTTTTCCCATTTCCGTAACAATCAAATATGATGAAAAGTATCCTTTGTCTTTCTCCCGGTTCCAAGCCACCTCTTTACCAATTTTCAACCTAATCGGTTAAGCCGTTCTTGAGTTATAAATGGTGTAACAAACGCGACGATGATGGTTCTTTTTTTCAAAAAAATTAACAATAACCGACAAGTTTTCCCCTAGTTGATCCGAGTCTATTGTGCGCATAGACTGCCTTGCTTAGGCAAGCATATGCTAAATGTGTCATTCCCAATAAGACCACTGGTGGTAGAGTGCCATAAAGAAATTTGGTCGGGTAGAGATGCGCTGCCTTACCTATTCCTTAGGCCCCAAGACAGCAGTGTACGTAGAACATTTATGGTGTCTATGGACCGTTATTAATATCAAGAGGCCCAGTGCTTGTTCGCTGTATTAAACTAATAAAAAGTGGTTAGGTTTATAACTCATAATAGGCTTACTGTCACTAACACCGTAGAGTAACACCACTCACTGGTGGGAGAGTAGAATACGCTGGTAGAGTTTCGCAGCGACTTGCCCGGATTGATACCACCTATTATTTACCTATTCCTGCCGCCATAACGTCCAATGCTTGTCGTTGATGTGTTCCGGTTCGGAGGGTAAGGTAGCCGGTAAACTTACTTTTCCTCGAGGCCTAACATCCCGGCCTCAAGTTGGCATTACCACCTTTGGTGTGTCTAGGCGGCGTGAATTTCTTACCATTAGGAAATTCATCTGCTTGTTTGCCTTCCATTATCATAAAAAGCAGTAAATATTACTTTGTTTTCGATTACTACTATAGCAATGCTAAAAGCGCTTGGCCGTTTCGAACGTTTGTAGGTAGTTTGCATACTGTTTCATATTTGTACGGATACCTAAAAATAATAATAATAATATGCCCCGGACAAGTTACCAAAATGAATCTAACCCCAAAGTAAGCAAATTATATGCTTGTGTAATGGGTGTTAGTCAACGATATTAATACATAGAAATACTTAAATAGATACTAGAATAAATTTTAATAAGCACCCAGACCCGGAAATGCAGACATCTAAATGTTCATCACACATATGCATCGGGAATCGAACCCGAGCCTCGCGGTTAGTTAGTGCAGTTAGGCGTGTACGCTAGCCACTCGACCAACGAGGCGGTCAAAAAAATATATGCTTTTCTGATGTGTACCAGCACAATCTGGTAGAAGCTTGTCTGGGTTAGGTACTAAAAATAGAAATAAAGAAGACGGTTATTTATAAAATAATAATAAACACAGGAATAAACAACCATCTTATTTATTCCTGTCCCTACAACGTCAGTGCTCGATGTTATTAAGTTTCGTGGAGATTAGTTGGAAGATTTGCACAAGTGGCCTGTTGTTAGAACGAAACGCACCAACAACATCTATGGTGTCTACAGACTATGGTTTTATCTTAACGTCAGCAAAGCTGCCAAATTGTTAAAATTTACCATAAATTAAAAAATACTAAATAGCCAAAAACATAGGTACTTGGTATACTTGCACAATTGGCCTAACATCCCGACTTAAGGACAGCGACGCACCTATAACATCCATGGTATCTATACACCAAGGTTGTCTCTTACTCTCGCATAAAAATAAACACAGACCACTAAAGTCGTATAATAATACCAGTAATAAAAAATCCACATCGGGATATAAAAATACTAACATTACAAATATTGTTCCCAAAAAGAATTTCCTTGAGAGTATTTTAAGAATGATTATATCATATCATACAGACACCAGTGCATATATTTTCTTATGATTTATAGCAAATAGCACTTTATCTGAGAGCTACGTTCGCTCATGGGATATTTCACCTGTATTATTTACTCTTGGATTATGAAAAACGTTACTTTGTTTCAACATTAATAAAGACTATACTAGAATAATAGATAGCACTCGCAAAATTTCTTTTTTTTATGATATGGGAAGGCAAACAAGCAGACGGATTTCCTGACAGTAAGAAATTCTTGCCGCCTAGAGACACCAAAGGTGTTATTGGTACGTTGCAACCTAAGGCCAGGATGTTAGGCCTCGAGCAAAAGTAAGTTTACCGCCCACCTTACCCTCCGAACCGGAACACGTCACGACGGAAGGAATAGGTAAGACAGTGGTACCAATCCGGGTGAATCGCTGCGAAACTTTACCACCTAGTCAGATGTCACGGTGCTAGTGACGGTAAGCCTATGCTCGCCTTTTAGGAGCTGCCTGGCAGGAAGACAGATGATCTATTCTGCAAAGAAGCCGGAGCAAAACGGGGAACACTTGATTATTATAGTATCCCTAGTAATATTATAAATGCAAATGTAAGTTTTTTGTTACACTTACACTTTCACGGGAAAACTACTTAAACTATTATCATGAAACTATATTTTTGAGGGTTTTAAAATGAGATAAAATAACTGGTAATGACTCAAATGAGAGCGAAGCGCGAGTAAAATTTAATTCTAGTAGAAAAAGAAGAAACATTTTATACCGAAACATATTTTTACTTTGCCCGTTGCATTTTCTTTTACTTTTTTGTGTGGTTATTATGTACAATAAAAAAATATATAATTATAAAATAGAATACTAGGTACATAGCACTTCAAAAGTTTATTAACTATAATATAAAAATAAAGAATTATTAGTGCAGTGTGTTTGTTGTTTATTAGAGCAGCAATGTAACGACTCCATCGCACGCTAATTGAACAATTTGTAATAAGAATCACTAAATACCAACGCAGTTCTCGCAACTGTCGTGTAGGTTCGGATGTGGTATAAACTGACTTCCCAGTGTTGGTTCAGGTTCCTGTGTACTTAACTAAGTTATTAACAACCAGACCGCTAGTGGTTATTTGCAGATGGAGCTAGTTTCACATAAACTCATATATTGGTATATTTGTTTTTTTCAATGTTAGGCACTTGGTAAAACTTCCAAATATTTATATTTTAAATAAAGAAACACTTGTACTATTTTACGCATCACTTATAATTTATTATTTTATAAATAGCCTACCGGTTTCGCTTATAATAGCATCATCATTTAGCCTAACAGTAAAAACTTCGAGTTAATAAAGCTTCGAGTTTTAGCCCGATGATGCTGTATAAGCGAAACCGGTAGGATATTTATAAAATAATAAATTCCCTGGACAAATCAGACAAATTGAATCTAACCCCAAAGTAAGCAAATTATATGCTTGTGTTATGGGTGTTAGTCAACGATACTATTACATATAAATACTTAAATAGATACCAGAATAAATTTAATAAACACCCAGACCCGGAAATGCAGACATCTAAATGTTCATCACACAAATTCCTGCCCCCGTCGGGAATCGAACCCGAGCCTCGCGGTTGGTCGATGTAGTTAGGCGAGTACGCTAGCCACTCGACCAACGAGGCGGTAAGTTGTAAGTGATACGTGAGACAGTACAAGTGTAACAGTAAAAACTTCGAGTTAATAAAGCTTCGAGTTTTAGCCCGATGATGCTGTATAAGCGAAACCGGTAGGATATTTATAAAATAATAAATTGTAAGTGATACGTGAGACAGTACAAGTGTAACAGTACAAACTTCAAGTTAATAAAGCTTCGAGTTTTAGCCCGATGATGCTGTATAAGCGAAACCGGTAGAATATTTATAAAATAATAAATTGTAAGTGATACGTGAGACAGTACAAGTGTAACAGTACAAACTTCAAGTTAATAAAGCTTCGAGTTTTAGCCCGATGATGCTGTATAAGCGAAACCGGTAGGATATTTATAAAATAATAAATTGTAAGTGATGCGTGAGACAGTTCAAGTGTAACAGTATAAATTCAAGTTAATAAAACTTCGAGTTTTAGGCCTGATGATGCTATTATAAGCGAAACTAGTACGCTACTTTAAAAATAATAAATTATAAGTGATACGTAAAACAGTACAAGTATTTCTTCATTTAAAAATATGAATAACATTCGTATATTATTTACTAATCTCTGGTATTATTAATGTACGATATGAACCTGCGGCTAGTGTCATGCGCTCGTGTGTGACAGGCCTTAGCGACGTTCAAAATGAGATTTGCAAAGTTGTAACTAAATGAAGTTTCGGTGGAAACTTCGCGACAACTTTCAAATCCACGTCCAATTACATTATGAGAGTTTGAGCACTTCAAATCTTGCTTCAATCGACTTCGAATATTGTCCTAGAGCTTCTATGACTGTCTGAAAATGTAAAATGTGTAGGGTTAGGGATAAAACAACTTTTGTTATTGCCTGTGTGGTCTTAGGTCTAGCGCTCGGCGTCATCAAGTCTGAGGCCATTAAATATCGAGAATGTACAACATACACTATACTTAACCACCATCCCTGACTTTAGGCTATTACCATTGACATTCCGAACATGGTAGCAAAGTTGTTAAAAAGAAAGAAAAGAAAGAAAAACTATTTATTTGCGGAATATGAGTGTTACAAAGATGTTACAAAATTATTTAGGTGTTTCTACATATTCTACCACTAGTTAGTTTAATTATTTACACACTGTTTATTGTATTGATTAGGTACATGATTATTTATTAATACAAACAATTTTTAGAATATAAATTAATATGAAACCCTGTGTACCGTAAGTTATTATTGACCTTTCACTAATAATTGCGTTTTGCGCCATTTGAAATCTAAGTTCCAGTAATAATGTAACGTTTTGACATATTAAGCAATGTATGAACAAACATAGGAAGTGAATTATATTAATGGTGTGCTTTCACCGAGTAATTTCAAGATAATTGTAAATTTCTCCGTATTTTTCCCAGTTCGTTTACAAAATAGACCATCTGCCTTCCTGCCAGGCAGCTCGTAAAAGGCGAGCATTGGCTTACCGCCACTAGCACCGTTAGATCCTAGGTGGTAGAGTTTCACCGCCTTACCTATTCCTGCTGCCATAACGTCAGTGCTTGCTTTTTTTTTATATATTATAGGAAGGCAAACAAGCAGACGGATTTCCTGATGGTAAGAAATTCACGCCGCCTAGAGACACCAAAGTTGGTAATGGTGCGTTGCCAACCAGAGGTCAGGATGTTAGACCTCGAGCAAAAGTAAGTTTACCGGCTACATTACCCTCCGAACCGGAACACGTCATGACGTTATGGCGGCAGGAATAGGTAAGGCTGTGGTACCAATCCGGGCGAGTCGCTGCGAAACTCTACCGTAGTCAGATGTCACGGTGTTAGTGATGATAAGCCTATGCTCGCCTTTTACGAGCTGCCTGGTAAGAAAGGCAGATGGTCTATTCTGCAAAGGAGCCCGGACCAACACGGGGAAAAGAGTTTGCGACCCTGCCAGGATACGAACCTGGAATCTTCTGACTGTTCTTGCTGTTGACGTGTTGCGGTTCGGAGGGTAGGGTAGCCGGTACACTTACTTACTTACTTTTGCTGAGGCCTAATATCCCGGCTTTAGGTTGGCAACGCATTACCACCTTTGGTGTCTTTAGGTGGCATGAATTTCTTAACATCAGTAAATCCGTCTGCTTCTTTGGCTTCCGATGTCATAAAAAAGACGGGATGCACTCCGGGAGTGCTTACAGAAGTAAAAACTTGAATATTAACGTTGTGCATTTGTGATATTTTGGAATGATTAGGGAATAATTTCTTAATGTCCCGGGTTCGATCCCCGGGTTAGGCAATGAAAAAATTAGAAATTGTTTTTTTTCAATTTTCTAATAAAAATAATTTGTTGTTAAAAATAAGTTGCTAATATATATAGATTGGCGATAGGGTTGCTTCTTATCACATTGTTTACCACACTTTTGCCTATAGAACAATCCAGCGATATCTAGAACTTTAAATATCTAATACCCCTTAAAATAGTTCTGTAAGTCAAGTAGATCGTAGATCGCCTGTTGGATTTAAACAATTTGTTTTTGTAATGTATCTGATAACAAGAACTTATGTATATTTTAAAATGAAATGAAAATTGTGGAGTATTGGCTAACCGCCACTAACACTGTGACATCTGACTAGGTGGTAGAGTTTCGCAGCAACTCACCCGGATTGGTACCACCACCTTACCTATTCCTGCTGCCATAACGTCAAGACGTGTTCCGGTTCCGAGGGTAAGGTAGCCGGTAAACTTACTTTTGCTCGAGGCCTAACATCCCGGCCTTAGGTTGGCAACGCACCATTATCACCTTTGGTTTCTCTAGGCGGTGTGAATTTCTTACCATCAGGAAATCCATCTGCTTGTTTGCCTTCCAATATTATTAAAAAATCTATAGCAAACACTCTATGATGTTTTTACTAATACTATTTTTAAACAGCCCTCAATAAAATGTTAGTGAATTTCCTCAAACTTTGTACAAAGCCATTCGCTGGAACAACGATTTATATCTTCAGTTACATCAACATACATAACATAGACCGGGCGGGCAGTATCGGTAAAGCTATCTCTTCGAGCACCAACATGAGACAGCTAACGACAGTCAGACAATTTTTTAAAAGGTAAAATTAAAAAAGTTTTATAAACGAGTCGAAAACAGAAAAGAGGCGTTACATTTAAGTATGTTTTGGCGGCGTCAAAGAAAAAAAAATTAACATTACTGAATTTCATGTACCTAATTATTGAGTAAATTATTCAATTTGGTGGAATTTCGAATGTTTTAATTCAGTTAAAGTTCATAAGTGAAGTATTAATTACGCAATTAGACAATCGTGTGTTTTCTCTCACTCGATGAGCGCTACCGCTTCACCTAGGACACTGACTTCGCTGACTTATCGCGTATTTTGAACTAGCAACCCAGCTCGACTTTGCGCGGAGAGTTAGATTATAATATATAAAAAAGCATTACTGTTAAAACAAACTTAAAAGAATTACTTTAATAAAAAACCTATACAAATGAAAACATTTATATTAAATCTATGCTTTTACAAAAATGGGAAAACAAATTGAGAGTAGGTATTTATGTATAGATATACATATCCAGCCGTCTAACACCACACCAGGCCTTTCGCCTCCCACATTGCGCATTATTGCTTACTCGTTTAACATCAAAATATTTAACTTTGCGTAAACTTCTAAGACATTCCATTCAAACGTTTAGTTCAAAACACTTTCATATTGTGCATGAAAGGCTTAAGGTAATTAATTAAGTATAAAACTGTATCCTTCTATACTACTATACAATTACCACATTGCAATTGATCATTTTATTAAAACTTATAATGAGTATAGTTTTTATCCTTAAAAGATTGATATATAACTTCGTGAACTTTTTATTAAGATGAAAAAAGAAAAGAAACCACCACATACATTATTTTGTTATAAATCTAAAGGTTTTGACAAAATTTTGATGAAAACTCCCAATGGGCGTAAGTTTTGCCGACTGTGACAATGGTTTTTGAGTTTATATCAAACAAACAGACAGTCGCAGTCTGGGTGTTTTGTTTTATAATGTATACTAATACTGATAATTTACCCCCGATTTTCCAAAACCTCGTTATAACTTGGTTCATACTAATGGCAGATGCCCACGCCCACGCCAAAAACTAAAAAGAAAAGGGAATGAAAAAACAGACTGGCAAAGAAATTTTGAAATTGCTGAACAAAATATGTTCAGATCAAAAGCCTGATTCATTTAATTTAGTATAATACGTTTATAAAATAATACGGTTGAAGAAATTTTCGTAAGACGAGTCGGACTGGCGAAGACATCAACGTCATGTCATGTCTCAATATATTTATTATTCTAGCCTCAGATCCTTCTGATAAAGTTTCAGATGTTACCTCGTGCCGTTGATCAACCTAATTTCCATGACTGTATAAAATCTGGTGTGTTTCGCACATCATGTGTGATCTTGGTCAGCCAACCATTACTTTCGAGTCGTTTCCACTTACATGCTACTACTCGATGTAGTCGAATACCCGACGTCGCACGCCTGGTCTAATATCGTAATTTTACTTATTGATCCGGCTTGTTTGTGGTACTGAAATTATATTTGAATATACATAGGTTGGGTCAACAAATCAGTCTATTTAAATGCATTGAAAACTTAAAATATAGCGGTGCTTTTGCAATAAAGAACTTTTAGGCCGGGATCTATGAACAACCAGACTTTTATTAAAAGCTGAATTTTCTTAGTGCATTCTTTGGAAACAGATCGTCGTAGCTACTACAGGTACCAGATATTAAAAAGTTGCCAAATAAGTTTTGTCAAACTACTATGCGTAATTTTATCTGGTAAAATTGACAACTTTGATTATTAATTTTGACGCCGGACCGCTAGGCCCCAGAGGCGATTTCTTAACTATTTTGTTATACCTGTTAAAACAACGACAATTGACATTTTAGTATTATTTCCTACATGAGCTGGAAGCATACACAGAAAAACTTTCAGTTTATAATATAGTCTAGCGTCTGGCCACGTGAATAAATAATCGGATCACGCTCTATGTTTTCGAATAAATTTCGACGCCCAAACAAGTTGTAACGTTAGAAATAATAGTCGTAAAAATATTCTCAGAAACTTTTTCTGTTAATTGTTAACGATTTTATGAAACTAATTAAGTCGTG
This sequence comes from Calephelis nemesis, assembly GCA_002245505.1. Classification (NCBI taxonomy): domain Eukaryota; kingdom Metazoa; phylum Arthropoda; class Insecta; order Lepidoptera; family Riodinidae; genus Calephelis; species Calephelis nemesis. The sequence goes on along the minus strand of NJDD01007948.1, from coordinate 3,183 downwards.
TATAACGTTCTCTTTAAGTGAAATACATCTTTATGCAGGCCTTATTTCTTTGGATAAACTAACAAGTTAATCACCTTTGACTACTGATTGATTCTTCCGCTATTGTCAGTTTGACGCGAAAAACAGGAGAATGAGGTAGCTTACACTTGGATATGTGACGAAATACCCAGTCATTTCTATATAATAGCAATGCACCAGTTACATTTATGGTGTTTGCAGCCGACGGTTGTCTCTTATCATCTATCGGGCCGCCTGCTTCTTCACTATCTTTTAACATATGAATTTACCTATTAGCACTTTCTAGTAGTTATCAAAATGGTCGCAATAAGTACCAACCTATATCTTAGCCTGTCGTTAATTACACACCCACAAACTGTTGCACACGTCGGTCTAAAATTTTAGGCACACTTTAAGATACTTGACAATGGTTACAACAGACGGACCGTAAGGATAGCGCCCAGTTGGACGGGCCGGGACGGGGCGCATCGCAGCGTAATAATCCGCCTAGATCGCTTGCATACATTTTGTATGGAGCAACGCCCACTGGGTCGGGGCGCATCGGCGCGGATTTTTCCGCATCGGATTTCCGCGAGGCACCCCGCGCGCATACCCCGATGCGGCCTACAGTGTCCAAAGATCATGATATTACTGTTAAGAAAAGAGCACTATGGTATTTTAACGCTAAAGTTTTGTACGACAACTACTAGAAGCGCCACTTTCCATACTTGAGGATTTTAACGTCGAGTGGCCTCTCTATTTCGTTGCTTTACTTTGGTACTGAGTACCAAAAATACGAGCCGATGCGATGCGACCCGGCCCGCATCAGTGGGCTTTGCAATGCGATGCGGCCCGGCCGGACACGCTCCGCCCCGATAACAGTGGGCGCTATCCATACTTGTCATCAATAAAACAGTCAAACACTTGAACGTTA
>NJDD01007946.1:1707-15240 GCA_002245505.1 Calephelis nemesis | reverse complement strand
CGGGCGTACGTACGCCTGCCGCTGGACTCTACTCAGGTTCTTTTCTACACATATTACATTGTCATAAAATCACAACAATGTCTTAAAGTATCTTCACGCCCATATCCCCGAAAAGGTTGGCAGAGGCACAACCAGGGCACCCACGACTAGCCGAAGATACTAAGTCCCATAATGGGATAGGTGGCAAGCCTATGGCCAACCTGGCACGTTTCCAATCCCGACCAACATTTTTTTTATTAGAAAATTGGAAAAATCCAATTTTGTTGGCCGACCCGGGATTTGAGCCCGAGACCTCATGCAGTCAAGTCCAACACCCGGACCGCTCGACCACAGAGGCGACAAAATCATTGTCATAAAATCGCAACAATGTCTTCTAGGCGAATAACATTTTTTAAGAAGTTATAAAAAGGGATTTTCACGCCTTCAACCATGAAGAGGTAGGAAGAGGCAAAACACCACTGGCAAAAAAAAAACTAAGTCCCACATATCACATTGTCTGATTGACAACAACTCAGTTTTCGACTAGTTGTAGGTTCCTTGATTATACCCATGGGCATAGCGAGGTACGGCAGAGGGGGAAACTGCCCCCTCCCCCCCAGAAGAGTGACCACATAGTACTGTAATTCTCCGAATGATAGACAACCATTAAAACGAGCTATGTATGTTAAAGTTGGACAAGAAATGTGTCCAAAAAAGAGTGAACTGGAGAAAGAGAAGTTTAAAAAAACTTACTATATTATTGTCTGGGATTTTTTTTATGTCCTACTCTATACAGAATCATGGCTGCGCCCTTGTTTATACCTCTGACTACGTCTACGGGATACGGGGTGTGAAGATATTTATCGAAAGTTTCGGGTGTTGATTCTTAACCGTTTCACAAAAAACAACTTAAAAAATGTATATTCACGCCCATATCCCCGAAGAGGTAGGCAGAGGCACAACCAGGGCACCCACGACTAGCCAAATATACTAAGTCCCATAATGTGATAGGTGGCAAGCCTATCGCCAATCGGGCACGTTTCCAATCCCGACCAACTTTTTTTTTATTAAAAAATTGGAAAAATCCAATTTTCTTTTTGTTGGCCGACCCGGGATTCGAACCCGAGACCTCATGCAGTCAAGTCCAACACCCGGACCGCTCGACCACAGAGGCGACTATTTAAAAAAACTCATTTTTTTTAAATGTAACCTGTGTATTTATGCTTCATGGGCAAGCCCGAGTTGCAGGTAGCATTTTATTCTTATCTTAAGAAACATAGTCTGATTTAAATTTATATTTACAGGGATAATTACTCTATTGGCCTTAAACTACCTCACAGAGTATTTCTTCTTCATCCCTAAAGCCTGTTTATCGTCGGTTTTGGTCTGCGCCGTTATATTTATGGTAAGTTTTTTTTTGTTTGATAAGACAAGAAACGAGTTCACAATTTACTGATTATCTAACAAATGAGTAAGTACATCGTTACAGATGAAATTAACATTTAAAATGGCCTAAATTCCTTTCTTTACAGTTAACGAGGGTAGTTATATGTCCTATAGATACACTGTAGTAAAAGAAATTAGAAATTTCGCCACAGGACTTGAATCCTCAATATCTCAAATGATTAGAGCATCCGTCGGCTTGAGACGAAAGGTTACAGGTTCAAATCCTGGCTGGGGCGAAACTTTTCTACTTCAAAATTTGGAGAAATTTAACCCTAGCACAGGGCTATTGTAAAAATAGAAATAGGTACCTTGAGTTTTTAGGCCAATTGTGCAATTCTACCGTCTACCCTACCTCCCGGAACGAAACATGACACTGTCATCTCTAGGGTAACGCTTGAATCTCGATATCATACGAATTAGAAATTTGAATAGATTTTGTCATATTTCTAAAATAAAAAAAAAATTGGTTGCCTGTAAAGTCGGTTTTACGGGCGAAGATTTTACGTGACAACGTCTTTTTCTCGGTAGAATATTTATTGATATGAATATTAATAAAGAGTGGGAGAGAGACGCAAGGCATTCGCCGCTCCGGCGGGCCTCTCTCTCGTTCGGTGACTCATCGTAACGTTACCGGCCGTTACACTTTTTCATGAGTGACTCCGAGCCGCAACCTAATGTAAGACGTTGTCACGTCAAAAAAATATTATACCTTAATTAAAAAAAAACACAGTACTAGACACACACAGTTCTAGTGGATTATTAACATTAGTTTACAAATAAATTCAACCAATCCGATTAATTAATTAATTGTTTACTATTAACAAAATGTAAAAAAACCGCCAGTATTATGTTCAAGAAAAACTGAAATGATAAAACTCGTTTCCAATTTCCATTATTGTATGAATCGAGCTTCAAGAGTTCGATTCATGCAATACTGGGCGGGCGGTTCTACTGGGCGGTAGGGCGGCGGATTTCTGCCCAAAGAAGGTGCAGCTCGACAGTCTTCCACCACTGTTCTTGCTGTGAATTAATCATTTAACCTTTGTTCCCTGTACTGTAGGAAAATCTGTCATTCCCATCACTAACCACGAAAAGTTAGCAAACTAATAGTATTTAATTAATTTTTAAATACACTGTTCCACAGTAATCACAAGTATCCACGTCGCAGATACTGAACATTGCTGTTAATTTTTTTTTATGTTATAGGAAGGCAAACAAGCAGACGGATTTCCTGATAATAAGAAATTCACGCCGCCTAGAGACACCAAAGATGGTAATGGTGCGTTGCCAACCTGAGGTCAGGATGTTAGGCCTCGAGCATAAGTAAGTTTACCGGCTACCTTACCCTCCGAACCGGAACACGTCATGACGTTATGACGGCAGGAATAGGTAAGGCGGTGGTACCAATCCGGGCGAGTCGCTGCGAAACTCTACCACCTAGTCAGATGTCACGGTGTTAGTGATGATAAGCCAGTGCTCGCCTTTTACGAGCTACCTGGCAAGAAAGGCAGATGGTCTATTCTGCAAAGGAGCCCGGACCAACACGGGAAATTCTTTAGTATTTCATCATTATAATATATAATTAAACGAACTTCCCTTTTGAAGCTTATTTTCAATAATCCAAGATCTTACACCGAAGACTATCTATCATAGTAGAAGTAGTGACTTAAGTTGGCAATCAAGTAAGGATTCGATTATGTATTTTAACATATAAAGACTATAACGATGCTCGTATCCTCAGATCGATGTCAGTATAGTACGGCGTCTGTGGCGTGAGAGCCGGTCAGACGCAATGGTGTTGCTTGCGACCTTCACGGTGGGTGTGTTCGCCAGCGTCGAGGGTGCCGTGCTTACGGGCGGAGTGGCAGCACTTGCCGTGCTGCTGCGGGAACTCATGACGCCGCCGCTGCTGGCCAGGGCCAATGACAAGGTATTAACCTTCAACCATCACCTGTAAGAAGTTGTGCAATTGGTTATTTGTAATTTTTTATATTTGTAAATTAGATGATTGTAACAACTGTTGGTGAGCCTGATTAATAAAATAAAATCCTATCCTATTAATATTATAAATGCGAAAGTTTGTATGTATGGATGTATGGATGTTTGTTACTCTTTCACGCAAAAACTACAAAGCCGATTACGATGAAATTTGGTATGTAGGTAGCTGAAGACCCAGAATAACATATAGGCTACTTTTTATCCCGGAGTTCCCGTTGGATTGGGACTTACGCAGGTGAAACCGCGGGGCCCAGCAGTAAAAAATAAAATCACGATTGTGGCTTTCCTTCCCCAAATTTACATAACTTTTAATCTTTTTAATTGGACTAGTGGTCGCCCGTTGGTTGAAATTAGACTAAAATAAATTTTAATATCTTGTTGATAAGAACGCCAACTTCATTTCTCGAGACCAACTACTTTGTTTCCAAACTTTTTAGTGCGCCATCTTTTATCGTTATCATCAATATATTTGTTTGTGTGTGTCAAATGCATGGTAGTGTGGGTAATGTTTTATTCATTGATTTAATGTTCTTTATAAGCATTATTACTGAAAAATATTGGCGTTCTGCACTTCTCCTACACATAAACTATAAGTGTGCCAAATTTTATGCTCCTGCGACCGCGCTATTTTCGTAAATAAGAGTCCAAAGTTTTGGCATAACGTATTAATATAAAAATTAATTAATAAATTAATAAGACTGATGAAGTCAATCACAATTCTAGAACTTACCACTTGCTCTTAGGACGTCATCCTTCTTTATTATCGATACTTATCAAAATATCAAAACAATTTCCTGTTGAATTCTGACAGTGTGTTGTAGTTCTGGAAATGTTATCGAGATGTGTATTATCCTAACATGGTGCCTGAATATTGTTTCAGTGGCAAGGTCGGGAGGTGGTGCGCGTGCAGCCGCGGCGCGTGCTAGTATACTTGAACGCAGAGCGCGTGGCCGCTACGACGAGGGCGCTGTTGAAAAGGGCCACGACCTCCGATGACTCACCTGAATGCCACTCCGCACCTCCTTTTGTTTTACTCGACTGTGGAGGACTGGTACTCCTCGACTACGCCGCCGTGCAGGTACTTAACACCAGGTTTGGCATTCATATTCACATTTATTGTCGCATGCATCGGATTGTCAACTTCAGCTCCAGCAACGGGAGATTTAAGAGGTGTTGGTCATTGGGTCATGATCAAAGGGATTTAGGCATCAGTCTAGCTAGGTCAAGTAGTATTTGCCCTATTAAGCTTGGTCCGCCCAGAATGCACCTTGAGTTCAATGGACCATTGGCTTGAAGAGTAGACCCGTCCCTGAGATCGCATGAAGAAACTACAACTTTTGTTGTAGTTGCGGTAACTAGGTACATTCATTGCATTTATAGCAATCGATTAAGTAAAATACTGGCAATAATTTATCTCTATACAAACGTAACATGTTTTGACCGTACAGACCGAAAGACAAGGACATTATAAATAAAATATCCCTAAACAAATATCTATACAAATTAAAGTAAGCAAATGGGTGGAACGACAGTTCTAAATAAATAAATAAACAGACAGTAATAAATAAATAAACCAGGTAGCAATAAATAAATATTTTAATACAGGACTAATTACACAAATTGAATTTAACTCCATAAAGAAGCGAATTATATACTTGTTTTATGGATGTTAGTCAATGATACTAGTACGTAGAAATATTTAAATAGATACCAGAGTTAGTTTAGTTTAATAAATACCCAGATGGGAATACAGACATTCATTCTCATAAACAAATGCCTGCCCCCGTCAGGATTCGAACCCAAGTTTCACGGTTGGTTCATGGAGTTAGGTGTGTACGCCTATCCCTAACCAACGAGGCGGCCAAAGAATTATAGGACATTTTTTAGGGTTGAGATTTCAAGAGATTTCCAGTAACATATTACAATTATTTATTCTGAGATACGACTTATTACGATGTTTTAATGAGATATAGGAGTATATAATATATAAAATAAAATAAATAAATAGATATCCCTGGACAAGTTACACAAATTGAATCTAACCCCATAGTTAGCAAATTATATGCTTATTATGGGTGTTAGTCAACGATACTATTACATAGAAATAATTAGATACCAGGGTCCTTACCATAAGTTTACGGCTTGTCAAGTTTACTACACTCGCTACCGTCGCTGTCAATTATATGTATGGAAACTTTAAACAGCGCCTCTAGTGGTAACTAAGAGAAACACATTTTTAGACCAAAAGTGTAATAGATTTCGACACGTATCTTCCGTACGTAATCTATACAAACTGATGGTAGAGACTCAGAATACATTTAATAAACTATATATGTATGAAAATTTGATTACAGGTGATAGAAAGGCTCCTGAAAGAGTTTGAATCGGAATCTCAAAGGCTAGTGATTTACAATGCGTCACCGGACGCGGCCCGTGCTCTGCGACACATAGAGGGGCTGCGGGCGACACTGCGGGAGCGCTCCGCCCGCCGGGCCCTCGCAGCCGTCCCCGCGCCGTCCGAATCCGTTGCAGACGACGAAACCGCCCCGCTGAAGCAACAAGAGCCCGCCGAACCTGTATGATAATTTTCTCCTGGAAATGTTATCATGGCATACCAGCATTCAAATAAATTACAACAATTTGTTAATAAGACTTAACGCCATTTTGTCAGCGGAGTCCAGACTTGGTAAAGTCATTAATATTAATGGTGGTAAAAGATTATTTGATACCATAATCATTTCTCATTAATTAGTATTAAATAAAACGGTATTCATTGCAATATTATATTTGTTTGTACTTAAGACTAAATTTAATAATTGATAAAATACTTATGCAATGTGCAAAGAACTTTTGAAATAGGTAATGAATTAGCAATTTTAATTTTAGGTAAATCAAATAAATTAGAACAATTTATTATAATATAACATAACGCAGTTTTGTTACAGGAGTCAAAACTTTGCAGTTATTGTTATTAATAATGCTAAAAGATTCTTGGATATTATTATTATTTCTCATTAATTAGTATTAAAAGACCATCGTATTCATTGCAATATTGTATTTTGTTTGTATTTAAGACTAAATTTAATAAAGGTACAATTGCAATGCTTGCATTTACAATTTTATTACTTGATTGGACATGAAATACCTACGAAAAAATTCAGTCATTAAAACAAAATATGGCAGCCGTTCTGACCAATAAGAGGCCGTAATCTAAGGTTCTGACATTACTAAGTCTGTCTAGAAAATGTAGTGTATCGATAACGATATATGATTTATTAGTGATGATCATTAATAAAGTTTAGGTAAATAGACAACAATTTTTATTTACCTAGCGATTGAAATTGCTACTATCAACTTACTTACTTAGTGCTACTCGGACTTATAAATAGGGAAATGTAATGAAACGCAAGAAAGAATATTCATTTACGTTTCACCAACATATTTTTTCACTTTGTGGTAAGCAAATATGTTTTAATTTATGTAAGTTAACTCTTTGTATTTATTAAATAAAAGATTCATTACTATTACAAAAAAAATGTGATCAGATTACATCCAAATTACTTTCTTTACTTTAAAGTGAGCACTAAAACACGTAATAACAATTCGAGAAAATAATTAATAGTAGAGTTCGTTCAGAATTCTCATAACGATACACGGTTATTGATATTTTTAATATCAAATCATATCTTGTCCAAATATTCTTGTCTAGGAACGTAAAATAAAATATCGATAGTAATTTTACAAAATGGCCTACCTACTTGGCAAGTATGAGGACTGTCATGACGTCACTTTAAATTGACGCTAAAATGATCATAGACAAAAATGTCGTTATGTCTTCCGGCCATAGATATAGGAATATAATATGTTTATAATATGTATAATAAAGTGCAACAATATTCTATAGCAAATTTAGTTGTTTAAATTCCGTTGAAAGCGATATATAACTTTACAACATCTCTTTGTCTCTTTTTAACAAATGTTAATATTATGTATGCCGAAAGAGATAACGACATTTTTGTCTATGCTCATTTTCGAGTAGATTTAAAGTGACGTCATGACAGTCCTCATGCTTGCCAAGAATGCCATATTTTGTGTTAAATTTTATAGTAATGTGCTATTACAATGTTGATATTTTATTTTAGGTTCCTAGAAAACAATATTTGTACAAGATATGAACGGATGTCGTTGGCATTGAAAATATTAAACACAGTCTATCGTAATAAGAATTCTTTCAAGTGCTCACTTTAAAGTAAAGAAAGTTGTTTGAATGTAATCTGATCCCAATTTTTGTAATGTTACTAACTCTTGTAATAAATATGAAGAGTTAAGTTATACAGATATAAACATATATTTGCACACCACAATGTTAAAAAAATATGGTGGGGAAAAGTAAATAAATAATCTTTCTTCGGTTTCATTACATATTCCTTTATATAAGCTAATTGAGTAGCACTAATTCAGCAGGTAAGTAAATTCATAGTAGCAATTTCAACCGGCAGGTAAATAATCGTTCTTATCTATTTAACTAAACTATCGATCATTACTAATGGATCATGTATCGATATCGATACTCTACGTTTATTGGACAGCCTTAGTAACGTCAGAATGGCAGTCATATTTTGTAACAAATAGCAAGCTTTTTTCGTAGGTATTTTGTGTCTATGTACTTAAGAGGTCAATGCTGCCGCCATACGTGATATTAACATTTGTTAAAAAGAGACAAAGAGATGTTTTTTAGTTATATGTCTATTCCAATCATAGATTTAGAATATACTAGATAGGGTAAGTTCGTCTGTTCGCGTCCATCGCTCAGTTCGCATCCATTTCACGGACACCGTTTAAAAAAACTCTTAAGAATAAGTGTACTAACAAATTAGGAAAATCGTTACTGCCTTTAATACAATATATTAGAAACACACATACACAGACAAAAGGATGGTTCGCATAACTTTTACTGTTTAAAAAATAATTCGTCTTAGCTATGCAAAAAACAGTGTGTAAATATATTTTAGATTACTGAATTTTTAAAAGTTAAAATTCAGTGTGCGCGAAATCAGTTTACTATCTCTAACTTGTTCCTTTATTTTAAAATAAATAAATCTGTTATAAGGATGAGGTTTGAATTTATTTTTTACCATTATTGTTACGCTTGTTAAAATTGCCAAATTACGTCCACATACTTAATTATGGTAATAGAAAATATGTATATAGATGTCGAAATTTAGCTAGACGCAAACTGGAATAAGCGCATTGAAGTGTTTCTGGATTCATCCACGTATACAGAAGCAGCTATGTCATAAATTTTAACTATATAAAGGCAAATGTGTAAGTATATTCAGGCTCTTATCCCTAAACAAGTTGATAAAGGTGCATCTAGGTCACCCACAGTTAGCTTAAGATACTTATTCCCGCAATGCGGTAGGTGGAAAACCTATTGCCAATCGGGCAAATATTCTATCCTAGATGACGATGTTTTTGTTGGACCAAAAAAAAGGTCAAGTGCAAATCTAGAACGAAAGAGAGAACACGATAGGTAAAAAAGTAAGGAAAAAATTGTAGGGAACGAAAAATCTTTCATGAAACGGCTTCTACCAAATTAAAGGATACATCTTGTTCAAGCCCCATAGGACGTGCTCGATGTGAAATCTTTAAAAGAAAATTTACTACTGGCAGATTTAACAAAATCTTTTAAAGATTTTAAGACATCTGTATTCTAAAATTAAGATGTTGTGGATGTGGTATTAGCAGCTATAGATATCTGTAGTTTAATCACTGTTAAGCGCACTTTTTCCTTGATCCCCTCGAATATTGTGGTTCGACTAAACCGAATTTCATCATCAAAACGGTCTTTGTATGAGACACATGACATGCATATGCATGGAATGTATAGAAAGCTACACCTACTACACTACCAACCTATACCTACTACACTACTCTTGGCAGACTGTTTTCCCCGTGTTGGTCCGGGCCTCCTTGCAGAATAGACCATCTGCCAGGCAGCTCGTAAAAGGCGAACATAGTGACACCAACACCGTGACATCCTAACAGGTGATTGAGTTTCGTGGCGAATCGCCCGGATTGGTACCACCGCCCTACCTATTCCTGCCGCCCTACCAATGCTTGCCGTTGACGTGTTCTGGTTTGGAGGGTAAGGTAGTGGGTAAACTTTCTTTTGCTCGAGGCCTAATCCCGGCCTCAGGTTGACAAAGCCTTATTACTACCTTTGGTGTCTGTAGGAGTCGTGAATTTCTTACCATCAGGAAATCTGTCTGCTTTTTCGCCTCCAAATATCATAAAAAATCTATCTTTTCCAAACAATTCTTTAGTCACATTGAGTTGATAACATATTAAAGGAGGCTCCATTGCCTTGATCCAGCTCCACTGAGTAGAAGAATCTATTACACTGCCTGGCAGCTCCTTAGAGGTGAGCACAGGTTACATAGGTCTTTAACAACATAACCACTGGAGTTAGAGTGCAGCAACTTGTCCAGGTAAAATCCCCCACCTTGCCTATGATTGCGTCATATTGAGTCTGGCCGGTCTCGAGGGTAGGGTTTAAAAATGTATATACATATCGTCACGGCATGTCCAGGGTAGGAGTCCAGAGAGAATCGAGTGCCGAAACTTTACCATCCTGATAAACCTGTCTGGCTTCCTTCACATTCATTGTCCCTTTCATACAAACATTTCGGAAACTCTTTGACACCACCCTCGGATAATATCCGAGTGATCTGATCGTGAAATGTCAACCTTGGTGTCCCCGGGTACCTACATCCATCCACATTCGCATTGTATATCTGCTTTGTCAATCTTTCATCTGTCATTTCTCTGTCTTTCCACATGCTCGAACCAGCGAAGCATGACCTTTCGCATTTTAATACCAACACTTTCTTTCCATCTTTCTCAGATTTTCCGTAGCGATCTCATTTAGATCGTATTTATCCTACTTTCATGTTCTTTCTGACATACCCAACTCTCACTTCCATGCAACGACGTTGGGATAAGCACAGAATTGTGCGTATAATAAAGCGAGTGTAGCTTTGTTAAAATATCGTTTTGAAAGATAAGAAGAATACGTGTCTTTTTATAATCGTAGATTTAATATTAATGCTCCTAAATTGGTTTGTGATTTCTTCTTGCACGTAACCTCCTTGCATTATTAACTGATATCGGCATTAAGTTTTTTAATTCTTCGTTTTTTTATTTGTTGAAATGTCGTTTACCATTATGTCAATTGCAATGTATAAAAATAAATTAAAGTTTCATATAAATCAAGAATGTTTAGTTACATAAGTTAGTTAAATTATTTCGAAATCTCTAAATTTAAATAGAACAGAAATATCTAAGTCAGGTGCAATCATGTTTTTGGATGATATGTACAGTTAGACACATATACATATGTGGCGATGTGGAAGGTGGTAATTTTTTGCGCTTTAGTTTATTCTTGTTGCGGTATTGACGACAGTAGAAAGTGGGTAGATATAGTGGAAGATGACGTATCTAGCAGGCAGCCTAGATCACTGGGAGATGATGACACCAGGAGATGGCTGGGTGCCCTGGGAAGTGCCTACAACTGGTTGGTTGGTGGTGCGACAGCGGTGAACTACTCAGACCCGGAAAATAACGCAACGTACACCACAAGAGCTAGATTTGACGTAGGATTCAAGGGATTTATGTACAATGCAACTGAAGGAGTGTACAACCTGTTCTCTAGAAAGCAAGCATATCCTGAAGGTGAGTTATCCTTAACAAAATTGATTCAAGTTTTGCCTTTTAAAATTAGTAGGTTTTTAAGACAAAGCAAAGTTTGTTCCACCTGTCTGCAATGACATGGAAGTGGAGTTTAGAGTACAAACGCTCTCGAATGCATGCAATTGACAAGAGGAGGAAACTCTAAAAAGTAGCTTAGTACCTTATTATGACAAATTATTAAATAAAAAAGATAAATAAATAAAAAAAGTATCGTCACACCCATATTCCCGAAGATGTAGGCAGAGGCACAACCAGGGCAGCCACGACTAGCCGAAGAGACTAAGTCCGACAATGTGATAGGTGGCAAGCCTATCGCCAACCGGGCACATATCCAATCCCAAGCAACATTTTTTTATTAGAAAATTGGAAAAACCCAATTTTTGTTTTTGTTGCCTGACCCAAGAATCGCACCCGGGGGGCCTTGCGCAGTCAAGTCCAACAACTGAACATAAATAAAAAAATGTAATCTTTATTTCAGGTTTTTTAATAGTTTATCCCAATCCTAAAATGCCCGAATTGGTTCCTATCAAGGAGAGTTGGCGTCTGGTACTGGTACATTACATTGGCCCAATAATTGTTCTCGTTATACTGGTGTTGCTGACAGTTGGACTGTTGGTATTTGGGTAAGTATCTAAATATTTAGCTAATATTATTTCAAGCAAGTAGTTTTAATCTGTGAAATCGCGCCAGAAGACGAAGTTAAGTAAGTTTTGTTTAAAGTTTGACCTATGGGTATGGGTGTTTTCAGTTTTGTCTTCGTAGCGTTATAACTTCGGAACGGATGGACCGATTTCGATACGGATTTTTTTGGTTGAATGCCTACGTGATCGAGATGGTTCTTACCTATATTGTATTTAGGTTTTGTTGGAGATTTTTTTTTTAATTTTAGTGGTATATTTACACAGCTAGGTTTTATTTCGACTAATTTATAGTGATACTAAATATTATTGATTTATACTTTTTCCCCGTGTTGATCCGGGCTTCTTTGTAGAATAGACCTTCTGCCTTCCTTGCCAGGCAGCTCGTAAAAGGCGAGCAAAGGCTTACCGTCACTAACACCGTGAATTCTGACTAGGTGGTAGAGTTTAGCAGCGACTCGCCCCGATTGGTACCAACGCCTTACTTATTCCTGCCGCCATAACGTCATGACGTGTTCCGGTTTGGAGGGTAAGGTAGCCGGTAAACTTACTTTTGCTCGAGGCCTAACATCCCGGCCCCAGGTTGGCAACGCACCATTACCACCTTTGGTGTCTCTAGGCGACGTGAATTTCTTACCATCAGGAAATCCGTCTGCTTGTTTGCCTTTCAATATTATTAAAAAAATAAAAAATAAAAAAAATACTTTAAGTGTAATAACGCCAACAATATCTGAGACATGAGACATCTCATAATGAACAAAAATGGACGAATATGTACTATTTGTAACATAAATGTATACATATATTCTACACTGAGGATTTGGGTCGTCACGGGAGATAATTTAAACGTCTTTCAACAGATGTCAGTAAGAAGAGAATATATCTAGAAGGTGGTCCTTTTTCGAGATCAAGTGCCACTCTATTTTCGACGACATAGCTTTAGCACGCGTTGCAGCATCTCGTGTATTCTTATGTTGCTCGTCGTTGACTTCTACGATACGACGATACGACGGAGTAAGAAACAACTGTCGCCTATAAATAGAATAGATATTTCAGGTGCTACGTTATATGTTGGTTGGGTTTTAGACCACAACGCCAGTCTATTGATTCTGACCTGGTAGCTGATTCCTTATCTTTTGTGATAATCACTGGGTAAAATATACATCAAATAGATGACGTGTTTTATATTTGCTTTCTCCAGCAGAAATACAGTAGAGAGCCCTTACCATGAGCTTACGGCCTGTCAAGTTTACTATACTCGCTACCGTCTCTGTAAATTATTTGTATGAAAACTTTGAACAGCGCCTCCTATTGGTAACTAAGAGAAACACATTTTTATACCAAAAGTGTCATAGATTTCGACACGTAACTTACTGAACGTAATCTATACAAAGTCATGGTAAAGGCTGAGATAACAAACGCAAATGACGTCATTTGACAGCTATTTGATTTACACTTTTCCATTTTAAGTTTGCCACTGAGATACATAATCAAAACATAGTCATAGAGGGCTGTACGGGCAATTTATAACTTAGGCCCAAGAATTTCCCTCAGGGAATAGTTTGAAAAAATAAAAATTCTAATGGTGACTTCTCAATATATTTTTGAAAACTTGATATATGTCTATAAAAATATAAATTTGTTTAAGAAAAATTGTGATGTACATGCTGTAAACACAAGGAATAAAAACAATCTTGTTGTGCATAAGTCTCGTCTCCAC
>NJDD01007945.1:44755-91867 GCA_002245505.1 Calephelis nemesis | reverse complement strand
TGTGAACTAACTAACTTCAATTACTTCAACGTTGGTCATTAGTTTAATACCAACAATCATCATAATGGAAACAACATTCAACATGCAAAACATTCTATTACTTTCTCAATTCTAATGCAAAGCTGGAAATGCCTATGTACTTTATGTAAACAGGTTGGAATTCAGTGTTTAACAAAATACAAAAAAAATGCAGGCATTTAACACGTGTGTGACGTCACATTAGGGGGGACGGGGTTCTAAAAATGTGAAAAAGGGGGGAGGGGTCGTAAAGTTCTAAAATTCACGTGACGTAGTTTATGGATGGCCCCTAATCAACATTTCTATTTTGTAAATTTACTAAGTATTGTAAGTTAAATTATGAACTTTTATTGCAAATGTACATTGTACAAATTATTTTTGTGCAAATTTTACCGTTAAGTAAAGAGTGTAATATTTGTATATACAAATAAAACAAATTCATTGAACCCCAAAGTACCTAAGTAGATTATATGCTTATGCTATGTTTAGTCAACGATATATATATATATATAAAGAAATTAATATATGCATAACTAATAACCAAGTTAGGGTTAAAGATAAAAGCATTAATTATTTATAGAGGATACACTGTTTCTAGATACCATTTCGAAAGTATTATAATAGATATGAAGGCTGGGACAAAAATAAAGACTTAATCTAGAAATTTAAACTGAAAAAAAATTCAAATCTAGATTTGTGGAATCTATGATAGTGCTGTGAATAGCATATTTTACTTTTTAAAAATTTTAAAGAAAGAAAAAAATTCGACCCAGACAGGATTTGAATCTGTAACCTATCGTCTCAAGCCGACGAAAGCTCTAACCAATTGAGCTGCTGATTTAAGTCCTGTGGCGTAAATTTTAATTCATTACTTCCTTGTAAACGCGAATATTGGACTTTTTAGGAAGTAATTAATATTAGAAGTCAATTTTGAAATATTGATGCGCCTTAAATTTTTATATACAAAGTCAGCTCAGCAGCAACACTAGTAAAACAGCGTGATATCCTAATATTTGTTTTAATAGCTTTCTTTTTTTAAGCATAGCAAAACTACAAAAAAACGATTTTGATTTGAATAAGCATCCAAGTCATATCGGTACGTAAAAATTAAGTATTTTTCTCGAATTTTCCAGGATTCCATTATCAGATTCAGACTTAATAGCAACGAAGCCACCTTGGTAGTATGCTATTTTAAGTAAAAAGGAGTTTTTAAAACAGTATAGAAATTACGGAGAAATCGATTAACATGCATACATAACAAAATACAAGTTTCGACACTTTCCTTCCCCTTCCTTTTTACAAGTAGGTTACAAAATCAGTATTGTCCAAATATGTTAAAATCACTTCTGATCCACTGTACCACCGCCCGTACCCCTAATGGTATGGTGGGTAATTATTTCAAAAACTATAATTTAATAGGGATTAATATATTTTTGTAAAAAATACCAACCACGAACTCTAGTTGTAGGTATTCTTAGTACAAAATGTGACATAATATTATTACATGTTTAAAATTTCTCCCCCTAGGTAATGAAACCAAAAATTATGCATTCAAATGCATGTCCTATGGAAATTTCATTGTCAATTTATTCCATTTGGACCAAAATGTTATGAAATCGTCACTTACGATTTGGAGAGCTCTTCTTTTCTTAGAAGCATATTCTGTTTCATGAGCATTTTTTATCATCTATAATATAAAAATGAATCGCTAAATGTGTTGGTAAGCGCATAACTCCCGAGCTACTGAACCGATTTGGATAATTCTTATTTCGATGCGTGAGTTATTGACAGAAGAAGGTTTTTAAGAAGGAAAATCTTGCAGGAAAAATGGGAAAAACAATATTTTATTTTTTCCGTACAAACTGAACGGGTGGAACGAAGTTCGCCGGGGCAGCTAGTTCTCAATAAAAGAATCAAACTGACGGTGTTCTTATTAAGGGTCAATGTACGCTAAAATACGTCAGCAGTATAATGTTTTTTTCACACAAAGCAATCATGGATCTTGGTGACAAAAATACACAAGAATAACAAACATTAATATGTTTCATAAGACTAGTGTTTCCAAAACACGATTCATTTCACTTTGCTCGATAGAAAAAAATCAAAAAGTTAACCTGTTTTTGAAAGCAACACCCAACTGTCTACTTCAATTATGAAAATATCGACACCAGATTTAACATAAACATAGATAAGTATTATACCTAAAATTTCAGTGTTGCAGTTTTTATACTTTTTTTCAAATTACTTTTATAGTGCCAAAAGTAGTGATTTGTCGCTTAAGACATTTACTTTAGAGCGCAATATTTCATAGTAATCATGGAACGGGGGAGTGCGGTGATTGGCTCTTCTGGCTGACTAAGTATGGGACCTTAAGCAATTTGTTAATTTTTGAGTGAAATGCTTCTAATACATTTGTGGTTCGATGACGTTCACCGATTACATTGAATACTTCTCGTGAATGTCTTTCAAACCAAAACCTTTCAACGTATTTTATTAATGTTAATATGCGATACACATTGCGATTTTATTTGGGTAATCAGCCCTATAATACAAAATCTGCGGAGAGCAACGATTAAGCAGCTGTCGTCTGTCTCAGCACTACGGTGGTATCGTGGGGAAAAATAATTTCTCACCGCACCACTGGGGCACGGGCGGTTTTATGGTGGGTTAGATACTTGTCAAAATTATATTTATTTTGCCTCACAAACGTTACAAATGGCCGAGTCCTGTTACGCTAAAACATCGACTCCATTACTGACGAGACTTTCAGGGTGGCCTAATTAAGAAAGTAAAGCCAAAAAGTCTACAAAACTTGTATTTACAAACCGGATTTTGAAGACAAGTCCTTACGCAACTACTATAGATCGGAACTACTATAGACCGATTACAGATGTTATAGTGGCAGAAAAAGATATGGTATGTCAATCTGTTACTTTTTTTATGTTATAGGAAGGCAAACAAGCAGACGGATTTCTTGATGGTAAGAAATTTACGCCGCCTAGAGACACCAAAGGTGGTAATGGCGCGTTGCCAACCTGAGTTCGGGATGTTAGACCTCGAACAAAAGTAAGTTTACCAGCTACCTTACCTTCCGAACCGGAACACGTCATGACGTTATGGCGGCAGGAATAGGTAAGGCGGTGGTACCAATCCGGGCGAGTCACTGCCAAACTCTACCACCTAGTCGGATGTCACGGTGTTAGTGATGGTAAGCCTATGCTCGCCTTTTACGAGCTGCCTGGCACAGGAAGGCAGATGGTCTATTCTACAAAGGAGCCCGGACCAAATAAGTCGTGCTAGTGAAATAAACCAACAAACTTACTATTTGTTAAGATACTAAGATTTTGCGCAATGGAGATGTCACATTCCTAAATTGTTAGAAAAGAAAATATCTTCACTAGGAGTGAAGTACAAGATGTACCCAAAGTGTTAGGCAGAGAAAACCAGAACACCTACGACTAGACGAAGGTAAATAATGTAATAAGTGGCAAGAATATTGCTCTTGCCTTTTACGGTGTGGTCAACAGGGCACTTATAAAATGCCGGGTAATGTTGTTATACTTTATTAGAAAAAATAAAAAAAAAACACTTTTAGTTCAGCAAACTAGGAAATAAACCAGAGACCTTATACCAACAACAATTAATGTAATGTTGTTATACTTAATTAGAAAAAATAAAAAAAAACACTTTTAGTTCAGCAAACTAGGAAATAAACCAGAGACCTTATACCAACAACAACATCAAACCACTAGACCATAGAGACATGGTATCAAAGTAAAGAAAGTAAAATAATCTGAAAGATTGCTTTAAAAAAAACAAAAAATCGTAATTCATACATTAGGTTCAACAAATCGGCTAGTTTTTCCGTACGTCACGCGTTCTGGTCTGAAAATTAGTACTATATACATGTAATCATATTCAAATAGGCCGTATGTCTATTTAGCATTGTTGCTTCGATGCTAATATTTTTCGGTGCAGTATAAAACGCGCGAAATTTGTTAATCAGTACTTAATCGATTAGTAATTTCTTTTGAACTAAGTCGTGTAGTAAAGGAATAATAATGTCACGATTCACGGTAAGAATTATTAATTTAATTTCAATAAAATAAAAATGATTACTGTTTTATTGCTATAAGTAAATAATCTGTATATATAAAAACATTTATATCCATAGACCATACTAATGTTATAAATACTAAAGTCCCTGTTAAAAAAAAGTATCTTCAGGCACATATCCCAGAAGGAGTAGGCAGATACTAGCCGAAGACACTACGTGCCTGTTACGCTTGGCTAAGCCAGTCGAAGGATTTTGGTGAAATTTATTATATATTCAATAAATATAACAATGTGTCTGTACACATCACATAAACCTAATTTTCTTGCGAGATAGGCAGCGAGTCTAGTGTAAATTGTCACTTTCTCCACATTCAACAAACTCTAATATTCTATCCTATTGTAACCCTATATGTTTTTAAATCTGTCTATCCATATATTTACGTGTATTGAAAATAATTTTAATTTGGCCTTTGTTAACCAACTGGGCTTATATGCGCTTAAGAAGGTCATGCTTTGCGAGAGTAGATCAGTCTTATCAATGTAACTACACCAAATTAGTATTAGTCATTTAGTATATTATAATTATATAATTAGTCAGTTAGTATATTATAACTATATCTAACAATTGCGTTAAAGTAATTTCAAACTAAATTGCAAACGCAAATTAAATTTATTTAAGTGTCTGCTCCCTGTTTCCATAAAAAATAAATCATTAATAAATGTCATATTATTTCGGACATGTTGACCTGTGACGTTATTTATTTTCCTGAGAAATAGTTTAATCGTCTGTAGAAATGTCACGTACAAATATCTGACAACACTTAGCGTGTTTTCTCTCTATATTACTTTCCACCACCAATAAGTCTTGGCTGTTTGTACGTTCCAGTGTTTTTATTAAAAGTCGTTTGCATGTTTATAGGTTAAATTTAATACTGGTTGGATATAGCTTCTATAGCTATAGATACAGCTTAAGGGTTATTTGGACGATAAGAATCAGAACGTTAAAGTTCTATAACCATTTCTAGTCAAATAGTCAAAATTAAAAAAGATCAACATAATTAAGATTATGACAGTTTTATATTTAAGAGGTACATACTTGTTTTTGTGATGATTATCTGTAAATGATTTATTTTTGTGGCATAGGGTTGTGATGAACACAGTGCCTGGTGAAGGGTTAATGTATAGATCAAAGTTTACTGGATTATTCCACTAGTACAGCCAGTTTACACTTGGTGACACGGTTCTGAAAAAATTGTTTGGATTGGAACCATCATCTTTCCTTTTTCGCCATGCCATCAGTTCTTTGCCACTCTTGTCCTTTCAGTTTGCCCTCCTATCAGGAGTAGCTAGTAAACTATCGCAAACCACTTTAACTTGCCGTCTTATTAATAAACATAGACTAAAGTATTCCAAGGTTTAACATGGTAATACATTCTTTATTATATTGTGAAACAGACTTTTAAAAGCAAAGAATTTAATATTTTAAGGAAACTAGTCTAATTTTCTGCCTTCCTTCCTTTTATTATCAAATAATATAAACATTATAAAACTAAGAGTAAAGTTAAGTTGATATTGTAGCCTATTGCACATTATAACAAAAACTATAATACTAGGTTGACCCTTGGAGTACTTTAGACCATTTTTAATAAGACAAGCACAGTAAAGTGTCATTGGTTGTAGTTCAAATAATATGCTTTTCAATAACAGTTTTACTTTCCACACTTCAGTCAACTGCTTAGACTATTTCATTTCAACGTTCAGTATTTGATTGTTAGTTACTGACCTCCATCTCCAAAATTATAAATTCTAATTAAGGGGCCATATACGCTAAAATACGTCAGCAGTTTACTGTTTTTTTCATACAAAGCAATCATGGATCTTGCTGACAAAAATACACAAGATTGACATGAATATGCTTTACTAGACTAGTGTTTCCAAAACACGATTCATTTTACTTAAGTTAACCTTTTTTAACAGATTAATTTAACATAAACATAGATAAGTACTATACCTAAAAGATAAGTGTTTCAGTTTTTATACTTTTTTTCAAATTACTTTTCTAGTGCCAAAAATAGTGATTTGTCGCTTAAGACGTTTACTTTAGAGCGCCATTGTTCATAGTAATCATGGAACGGGGGAGCGCGGTGATTGGCTCTTCTGGCTGACTGAGTATGGGGCCTTAACGGATAATGTTAGATATAATCCACCAGTTCTTAACATGGAACGAGTGGATTTAGTTAGAAGATTACAAACAAACTGGAAAGGTTTATAATAACAATTGCTAGTAATAAACATATTATCTTATTCAGGGCAAAGCAAAGCTTTAATGTTTCTTTATCTCGCACTACCGACAATTCGTCATATTTTTGAACTGTCAAATTGTGAAAAAATGCTATTTCGTCATATTTTTTAACTATTTGTCACATTGTAAATAAATGCTACGTAAGAAAATATGTAATATAGAAAGAAATCATGTCGCTAATGTCCATTGAAACATTCTTGAAACTCGTTTCATAACTTATCTGACTTCATATAACGAAGAAAAGGTTAAAATCACATAATTAGTGTTTTGATTCGCATGGGTTAGGTTTTAAAACCAAAATTACAGACTCTCTAGGTTATAAGAATAAACTTGCCGTCAAACATTTCATAAAAAATTTAATTTCTTAGGAGTGGTCCATGTAAGTAGAGCAAATTTCGATCACAGTCATACGAAAATCGGCCACAGCGCCTAGATTGTAAAGAATACATGTATATCTTCACGCCAAGTCCCTTACGTGGTAGGCAGAGATCGAGTGCCAAACCTAACGATCCGGGCAGATCTGGATTCCACTACATACATTACCCTTTTTATACAAACACGTTGGTTTCGGACACTCTGAAAACCTTCGGATAACACCCGAGCGATTTGATCGTGGAATGTCAACCTAGATTACAAGAATTTGTGTATTGTTGCAGATCATTTTTGCCATCGCTTCCAGTTACGCAGTGCTTATTGAAGGTTAGTGGGTATACATACATGTCTTACTATAAATGTGGTAGACTTATTATTATATAGATGCGTCACAAGTGTTTTTTGTAGGTTAACGTGAAATAAAGATAATTTTGAATTTGAAAATAAGAAAATATGTTTGTTTGTTTTAGGGAATTCACGAGAGTAAGAAACAAAAGTTTCATATTTTATGCAGACGATGTGCGTTATTTGTAATATGTATCCCTTGTGGCCCATTCAAAAATACTTATCGACATTTTTTTATAGTAAAAAGTTAAATTACTTACAAAAGCAGCCGCATATATTAAGGCAATAAGAGCTAAGAAATTATTTACCTTACCGAAAAAGTAGTTACAGCAGTAGCTTATCTTAAAATGCTACTTGTAATATACCTATTGCCTAAGCATCGATAGACATATTTAAATATCCCTTTGGGTTACTGGGTTTAGAACGATTACATCTTCAAATTTCAGGCACTTAATGATTCATTTATTAACGAGCTTTTCGTTAATTTTAAACAATAATAACAATTATTTAAGTTGCGTTTTTTCTTCTAAGTCTAAATTGTTTTTAATGAACTAATTTCATATTTTTCTTTTACTTACAGCAAAGGCAATTTCAAGTTCAGACTCACATGCTGAACAGTCTGGTATTATAGAAACTGTCAGTTATGGAGGTGGCCTCATAGGACTCGGTGGATATGGTGGATATGGTGGACTAGGTGGCTTAGGATCAGGAGTCGCTGTTGCTGTTCCTGGAGTCGTTGCTGGGCCAGGATTGGGCAGCAGTGCTCCTCTTAACAACGCTGCTGCTGTAGGAGCTGCTCAACTTAGCGCTATCCAAAATGCTCAAGCCGTGCAAGCTACTCAAATCGCTAATGCTGCTGCTGCAGCTATCCAAGGAGCCCGCGTCACGGAAGCTGCAGCAAGAGCTGGACAGGCCAACGCTATTCAAAACGCCCAAGCTTTAGATGCAGCCCGTATCGCTAACTCTCAAAGAGCACAAGCTGCTGCTTATGAAAATGCACGTGCCATCGAAGCAGCTAGACGTGCAGCAGCTGCTGCTTCTGCAGAAGTAGCTCGCGCTGCTGAAGCTGAACGAGTTGCTAATGCTGCTAGAGTTCAAGCTGTTGCCATTGCTAATTCCCGTGCTATTGAAGCAGCTCGTATTGCTAACGCCGCAAGAGCCCAAGCTGCAGCTGTTGCCTCCAGTGCAGCTCAAGCACAAGCTGTAGCAGATACAGTTGCAGCAAATGCCCAAGAAGGTGCTTTGTTGCTTGGCGGTGCTGCTGGTCTGCTAGATGGTGGCGCTGTTGTAGCTGCTGCACCTGTCGCTGTTGGACAAGTTGTTGGTACAGTAGGACTTGGTGGATACGGAGGCAGCTTGGGATTATGGAAGGGACATTAATAGAAAAGTGTCACTTCACTAATTCTTGTGAAGATAAAAATATGTTTTGCATGCAACACTCTTTTTTGAAAGTGTATTTGATCATTGTTGAATAAATAAAGTTTGTAAATTTTAATAATTGTTTTTACTTTTAATGAGTTTTTATTATCAGAGATTCACACCTGAGCATCTTGATCAAATCAAAATATGTGTAATGGGAGTACTGCTTTTGAGAGGTAAGGTAGGTGCTTTGTAGAGTAAGAGGCAAGTAGAGTTTACAAGTGGCATTACCAATAAGATCATGGGTAGTATAGTGCTGTTCAGCAACTTGTTAGGTTAGTAATACCTACTAAGTTAGCCGGTAGACTTTGCAAAATTGTCCTATCATCGTGGCCATAAGAAAACGACACGCTTTTAAGTTAGATGCCAGATGGTGTCCATAGCCAGCGGCTGTCCCTTATAATCAAAAGAGTCTTGTGTTTAGTTGATATCTAATGTAATAAGAAATTACTCTGAGCTTTAGACGTATTTTGCATTTTATCCTAATTAAGAATAAAAATGATTCTTCTAGGAGAACGATAGTACATAGTTAATAATATAATAGTGACCCTTGTCCATGCATGTCGTAATTATTTGTATGCAGGTTTTTAATGCAGTGAGAGTGATTTAGCAAATCTCCACCCGTAGCCACAAGCCTTAATTAAAGAGTTTAGATATATTTTACTGGACAAACATTGCCTTCACAGTAACACCCTTAGGACTCGCTTAAAAAGTGAAAAACTTTCGAAAAACGACTAAGCGGAAACTCATTCATTCACTCTAAAATATTTTTCTATACCTTTTAAATAACGCTTAAAGTAAGAAAAAAATGTACTCACGCCTATATCCCCAAAGAGGTAGGCAGAGGCACAACTAAGGCATCCGCCACTAGCCGAAGACACTAAGTCCCACAATGTGATAGGTGGCAATCATATCGCCAACATATCTAATCCTGAGCAACACTTTTTTAAATTAGAAAATTGAAAAAACCAAATTTTCTTTTAGTTGCCCGATTCGGGAATCGAACCCGGAACCTCATGCAGTTAAGTCCAACACCTTAACCGATAGACCACTAAGGCGAAATAACGTATTTAATAAAATAATAATAATAATCCCTCAAAAATTATCGAATCTGACCCCAAAATAGTTTGAGTTTGTGTTAATATATGTAAGTTAAAGACAACAATACTTAGATAAATATCAGAATAAACTTGATAAATACATCCAGATCCAGAAATGCAGACATGAAAATATCTGCCCCCGCCGGGAATCGAAATCTAGCCTCGACCAACGAGGTGGTAAAGTTTTCATCGAAGTTAACTCAATATGTGATTATAGCGACTGATAGTGATTAATTATACAATGATGAGTGATTATTGTTCCCAGACCAACCCGGAAGAAAAGACCTGAATCAATTCGGAGAAAGTCTCCGTTTTGGTTTAGGTCCTTTCCTATGTTGGTTAAATAGTAGGTACCAATAAGGCTACTGAGTACTGACGGTATGAAGGCTAAGCAGTCACTGGGTAGTGGGTCAATACTAACAAGGCCACTAGTAATAGAATGTTGCACTGTTATCTACTCTAATAACCGTCTAATTTATAAACATAGACTTACTACTCCAAGGTTTAAGTTGACAATATAGTCTTTAATGCTACTACGAATGTTTTAACTTTAATCCTTTTACTAGGTGGCAGAGTCCTGCAACGACTCGCCCGAACATACAGGCACCACCGCCTTACCTATTCCTTCCGCGAAATGACAATGCTCGTTATTGTCGTGTTTCGGTTGGAGGGTAGGGTAGCCGGTTTACTTACTTACGCAGGAGGCTGACCATCCTAGCCTCAGGTTGACAACGCACCATTAGGAACCACATTTGGTGTCTATAGGCGACGGCATTTCTTACCATCAGGAAATCCGTCTGCTTGTTGTCCCCCTATAACATAAAAAAAATGCACTGTAATACAGTGTATAATCACATTTTGTGTTATAATGTCAAGATCAACCTATGAGTACTTCAATCCATATATATATATAATAAGACGGAATAAGAATAATGACGACATTCCTGTCCGGAGAGTAGAGTATTCGGTGGACTCACCACGAAATGGTGGAATACCAGTGATAACCAGAAATATCTCTTATTATTAGGAGTTTCTAATCTCTAACCCAGATTATATTTTTTTAGAGTGGGTAAATTGATGTGTCTCCTTGTGTACCACGCTTACCATGCTTACATCATATCTAGATAAAGGGAGACGCGAGTGTAGGGCAGGCTAATTCTTTTTGCATTAAAAATTTACTCGAACATATTAAGTAAAATGCGGTGGCTTCATAAGTGCATAATTAAATAATCTGAAAACTAAAGCGTGACGTATGATGAAGGTGAATTCAAAATTTGGAATAAATCTACGATCGAGACGGATGCAAACCAGCAAAATGCATGGAAGGCGTGATTACATGCATCTAGAAGCTATTTTAACCACTACGGCAACCTGTTTGATTTTCATATGTTCTGATATTTCCATGATCGGAGACTATTTAGGCATGTACACTATTAATATCTGATTCGCTCGCGTATGATCGACCAACTGTGGTTTTTATGTTAGCTTTTAAATGCTACCCGCACCACTAACAATATGAATGTCATATGACCTTTCTTGTTTTCCACCTAAAAGGTTACAAAAAATCCACAAAGTCCGATAGGTTTCTATGACCCTGGAGTAACTACATGCGCAGCGTCCTGGGCTCCCCTGCTACAAATCTTAATACTGTGCTGACACACATCACTTACTGACACCCATTGAAGATAATAAGTACTAAGAACCAAAAAAATATTATTGTAAGCTCACAAATATTATTTATAACTAGTCATAATACTTAATATTAATATGTAAAGCAAAAGCTGTGGACCCCATTTTACGAAATTATATATTAGGCAGTTTTATTATATTATTATAGAGGAATATATTTGGCACACTTATAGTTTACATAAACTATAAGTGTGCCAAATATATTCCTCTTTCTTTCTAAGGGAAGTGCAGAACGCTAATATTTTTCAATAATAACGCATATAAATTGAATTAATAAAAAAATAAAACATTACACATCCAACATTTGACACACACAAACAATAATATATTGATGATATAGATAAAAGTTCATAGATGGCATATAAATTACATTAATACAGTTTAGAATCAAAGTAGTTGGTCCTTATAAATGAAGATGGCGTTCTCATAAAAAAGATATTAAAATTTTTTAAGGTTGAATTTCGACCATTGGGTGACCAGCAGTATAAATAAATTAGCCTCACTATCAAAATAAACCCTTGATATTGAGGTCGGGAAGTGGAAGGGGGTGGCTTTTTGAGTGCATTTTTTTTTGTAAAATATACAAAACTTGGGAATTTAACTTTTAACATAAAATTTGAAGTTATGTGAAAAAGGTATCAAAATAAAAGCATACATTCATACATTATGAGTATTCATTCATACATTCATTGCGAGTGGGTTTCTGATGGTTTTAAAAGATGAATCTGGTGGAAAGCCAGTTTAGCTGTTGGTAACACTGCATGAACCTGAAAATGGCCTTTAACCGTCAATTGCTTATTTAATAATAATTATTTTATGTACATTTTTGTTTGTAAGTACACGCATTTTTGTTATAAGACCGTCGTTTTATATCATCATTAATTTTAAGATCTGATGTATTAATTTTGTTTCCTATTTAAGTGCATTACAATATATGAATTTAGCAAAAGGTTTATTTCTTTGAATCGACGACTACCTTTGTATTACCAGCAACTTAGTTAAAATTATTGCATAGCAATATCTCCATTCTATCGGAAGAAAAATAAAACTTCAGGAACAAAGTATCTTCTAAAAAAAGATTGCGTGGGTACATACGTAATTGTAATTTTTGTGTGTAACAGTGGCGTGCGAAGTAATAACAAAATAAATGAAGATAGTTTTCGCGTGACATCTCATTTGCATGCATTATATTGGTTATTACATGATGTTAAATAATACGAGCATTCAATTAGAGCTAATTTATGAGCAACTTGAAAAAAGGAGGAGGTTCTAAATTTGAGTACGTTTTTATTTGTTTGTTACGTGATTACTCCTCCAATAGTCAACCGATTTTAATAGTTCTGATTTAAAAAGGTAGTTCACAATTCCGAGGTGGTTACATAATAACTTAATCATGATCCGACTAGCTGTATATATTAAAAATTAAAAAGCAATAAAAAAATAAAAAATTGTGTGTGTACTTATGTACACGCGTTAGAAGTTATACTTCTTCGGCGTAATAAGATAAAAATCTTTTTAAAAATTTTATCTTTTGCCTTATTTTACATTTGTAGGCAAATGACACTAACCATAGAAAAAAGGAATTTAATACATTAAAAGTTTTATTATAATGCATTATTTAGTTAAATAAAGTTTATTTAATAAAAATATCACAAAAAACTAAAATGTTATCTGTAGCTAACTTCATCATGTTGGTTTTTCGTGACGGTGTGCGCGCGCATCATAAAAATTTACCCTCATATTTTTTTCCTAACGCGCCAAAAAAAGTATTACTTCAAAAAAATTGGTCTAACCCCAAAGTAAGCAAATTATAAAGCTTGTTTTATGGGTGTTACACAACGATACTTAAAATAAATAAATACCAGTATACATTTAACAAGCACCCGGACCCAGAAATATATACATCTATGTTCATTAGATAAATGCCTGCCCCTGTCGGAAACAAACCCGAGCCACGCGTTTGGTCATTGGAGTTAAACGTAGGTATACGCTAAACCTACGGTCAACAGCGCGTTCAATTTTTAAAAAAATTAAATTCATTGTTAAGTATAACTCAAAAACCACTAGTAGTGTGTTGACAAAATTTATTTGGGACCTTTGCAGAATGATTTGCTATCTATCTTTCGAGAAAATAATAATTATGAAGCCGCGAAATGGTGCCAATGATAGTTAATGTCGATTTTCGCAGTTTTACTACGCCTAATTATTATTGTTTATGGCACAAGACTACAGCTGTTCGATTGTTATAGAGATAGGTACTCTTTGGTTTATAGGTATATCGCTGACCTGTGGTTGGCATATAGGCCTATTATGTGAATTTTCTGCGACCTTACCATTATATTGCTGTACAGCTATCTACCGTCCGTAATTAGTATGTCTAGACCAGTGCACTTTTCCGTTTAATTACCCCTTGTTAATTTATACTACATGCACCAGAAAAACCATTGCTAGTAGTTATAGCGCGTGCAAAGAACGAAAGGCAGATAAGTGTCCCTCAGACAAAGATAAAGGAAAAGAAAAACGACGCTTTAATCCATTTAGAATTTAATTTATACCTAGTCGGATTTGTATAAAGTGTTTAAAGCAAATTTCAACAACAAAGTGCTTATTAATGTTGATAACGAATAGTACCTGTAACATAAGCAAGTAAAAAAAGGTAAACAAAACAAAAACATCTTTTTTTACTGTCTAATTTATAAATTAGTAAATAAGTTGTTATGATAATTGTTTTGTTTTCGTTTTTTTCTGTTAATATTAACACTTAATATTTTGCTAGTAGAACGTATCAACACGCGTGGACAAACTTTTACCCGCATCAAAATCCGTCGCGTAGTTTTGGTTTTAGGGCGTGAAGATACGTTTTTTTTAAATAACTAAGCCATGGACGTTTTGCGACTTGGACTTTTTGAGAACTGGATATTTTGCGAATTAGGCATTCTGCACCTAAATGGAAAAATTATAGACTTAGAATCCGAAATGTGGAGAAACATTTAAGCATACATATATTTACGCCAAGTCCATCTGCAGGGCAGAGAGTATCAAGTTCCAAATAAACGAAGTTCGACGATTCGACTAGTATGTAATTCATGCTTTGTTAAAAACGTATGACACTTGAAATTTACTGTTACAAACCTTATCCCCATCCCCCATCAAAGTGTAAAGTAAATACATTTTACAAAACTAAAGTAGGAAAATCGTTTTACTCAATCTTGGCTTTTAGTTTTAATTTGCCTCAACCGGACTAAATGTCTAAACTACCAGAAATAATTCATTAGACAAACACATGTACTCATCTATAAATTTAATACTTTGACAACTCGGTAATTTCTTGTAGAACTGGCATCTGCAAGCATTCAACCATTAAATTTCCCGATATTTGCAGTTGGAATGCAGTCATTCGGATATGTTTATTATGTCTTAGAGGCTTGTTTTTTAGTTACAAAGCGAAAGGTATAAAATGGTAGGCGTTGTTTGAAAATGTATCAGTTGAACTTGTTCAGCGAAAATGTCTACTTACACGGTAAATTTTAGTAGTATTTTATTACACAAATGTTAATTTTTTTTATAGTTTCGATTTTTTTTTCTTTAATACAGAAGAATAATTTTAATTTCATTTTGGATATCTGATCATCCAACCTGCTGCAACGATATCAGTGCTCCCCGTTAACGTGTTTTGGTTTGGAGGGTGAAATAATAATAAGGTGTTCTTCTACTGAATATTTTTGATCTTAAAAGCAATCATACAAAGATCATCATCAGATCCATACTCTTACATTCCATGTTTATGATGTGATGGAACAAGCGCACGGTTCTCCTGATGGTAAGAGGCAACTGTGGACTATAGATACCATGGATGTTACCGGTGCGTCGTTGTCCTGCGACCATGATATTAGGCTTATTGTGTATGTCTTCCCGCTACCCTACTCTCCGGACCGCAAAAGTACCGAGTTATTGTAGAGGTAGGAATTGGTAGGGCCGTGGAAGTTGCTTCTTTTTTTTAATGGCTTCAACGGTGCTAACCTCGCAGTGTTTACACCTTTACCGGATGTTGTGGACCTAGTAGAGTGCTCAGCCTAAGACATTATTATTTAGATATATTAGTCTGTTCCCTACAACGCCAGCAACAAGGGCGGGCTCCCAGGACAACGTTCCTTGACTTAATGCTGCTTTCTGGGTACTGGGTGGATCGGTCAGAGGGGTTGCGACTCATCGCTCGGCGTGAGGCGACTGGCGGAAAAGAGTTCTTCTTTGCCGAGATCGGCTGTCGTCCGCAGACGCGACGGTGTAGTGTCGTGTTTCGTGTTCTAGTTGTGTTGAGGTTGGGAGGACCGTGTCAGTGATCATTTTCGGATCGGGAGGATCCGTTATTACGTGACGGGGTCTTCTAAATTCAATGTGTGCGTCCGTGTCCGGTGTGTAATAACACGCAGTTGCTAGCGCCAGGTTTGGGTGGACAGCCGTTGTTACAAAGTAGCGGTAGAAACGCTAACACAGCATTATACCACAACACAGTAATATTCCATTACATAAACACAACAAGATTATAATAACACAATAAGATTATATAAAGATTCACTTTTGTTTTCAGATTGTGTTAATTATTGCCACAACGTACGTAGCGTTTGGAGATGGTGAGTTAAAAGCAATATAAATATGTAAATGCTAGAGATAATATTAAAAGCAAGAATTTTAAATTGGCTTAGTTTTAGACGGTGGAAAAAAATGTAATTAGGAAATCAACGCTTTTGCTGTGTTTGTTTGTGTGTAAGAGTGTGCGTGTGTAGGTTTTGTTGGGAGTTATTTAATATTTTTAATATACGTTTAACTTGATTTTATTAAAGTAATAACACAACCACTGCAAATTTTAGATAAATAATTATTTTAATTATTTCAGGTACTAAGACACATAAATATACTCCAGACCTCGAAGCTGCCCAAAGCTACCTAGGACCATCTATTGCAGCGGGTCCAACACGTTTCGGTTATGGGATTGCTCCTGGTGTTGCTGCTCCAGCTGTAACTCCAATTGCTGCTGCAGGACTTGCTGTACCTGGCAGCAGCGCACCACTAAACATTGCAGCTGCTGCAGGTGCTGCTCAACTCAGTGCTCTTCAAAACGCTCAGGCCGTGCACGCCGTCCGTATTGGTAATACAGCAGCTGCTGCCATACAGGATGCAAGAGTTACAGAAGTTGCCGCTAGAGCTGGTCAAGCTAACGCTATTCAAAAAGCTCAAGCTTTAAATGCAGCTCGAATCACAAATTTACAAAGAGCTGAAGCTGCTGCATATGAAAATGTTCGTGCTGTTGAAGCCGCGAGACGTGCAGCTGCAGCAAGTGCTTTAGAGGCAGCTCGTGCTATTCAAGCTGAACGCATTGCTAATGCAGCACGTGTTCGTGCTGAAGCTACTGCCAATGAACGTTACGTTGAAGCAGCTCGTATTGCTAATGCCGTGAGGACACAAGCTGCTGCAGTTGCGTCTAGTGCTGCTCATACACAATCAGTCGCAGATACTGTAGCAAATAATGATCAGGGTGGAGGACTGTTGGTTCATGCTGCAGGATTAGGCGGCGCTACACCACTTGTTGCTGGCGTTAACGCAGGTGTTGTTAATCATGGTTATGGATACACTAGTCACGGAAGAATACATTGAAATTAATTTAAGATTTAGAAGATAAGAAAGTGATAATTTAGAAGTTTTCAAATTTAGAATTAAATAAAATTCTTTAATTAAAACTCGGGTTTTTTAAAGACTAGTGTGCTTAAAAAGGGTAAAATTAAATACTTAAATATAAACAAGTATGGGTAGTAACATCATGTGATCTAAGGAAACCATGTTATCTATGGAGGCAACAGAGAGATAACTTGTGGTGGGCAAAAGAGGGGGATGGCTTACGGATGGTCGAACAACTGCTGATTAAGTGTGAAGGCTAATGGAATCTTGCAGGTAAATTAGACTGAATGGCTAGCAACTTTAAATTTTACTATATATTAGAGCCTAGCTGTTCGTAACAGTGTGACAATTAATAACAGTTTGAATAGCAAAAACTAAAATCTTATTTTTCCATTTTCCTTCATTTTTATCCAATTTTCTGAATCCGTCTAGGCGTAAGCGAGTAATAGCGACCAGCGTTTCATTTTTATTTATTAGAACCATGTTTCGACTTGGAGTGTAGGGTGGCTGGCTTGCAAATGACTAGCATTTCTATCAAAAGAAAGCGGTGCCTCATTAACCTTCGTTTTAGTGTCTATAGACCACGGTTATCTCTTATTATAAGGCCATGTATAGGTTCAATGCATTATAATATAAAAAAGTCTCCGTGTCTAGCGGTTTAGGTGTTGGACTTGACTGCATGAGGTCCCAAGTTCGAATCCCGGGTCGAGCAACAAAAAGAAAATTGGAGTTCTAATAAAAAAAATGTTGCTCGGGATTGGATATTTGCCCGGTTGGCGATAGGCTTTCCACCTATCACATTGTGGGACTAAGTGTCTTCGGCTAGACGTGGGTTCCCTGGTTATGCCTCTGCCTGCATCTTCGAGGATATGGGCGTATAGATACTTTTTTTTACTATGACGTGAAAAAGAAGTGGTTCAGTAATGGTCAAAGCATGCGTGTTTGAGGGGTCAAATGCGCAAGCGCAATTTAGTGGTGCTTATGATAATGGTGTGCTATAATCCATTTTACGTGACTTGAAGGAAGCCCTAAGTTATTACATTTACTAAATTCTTTTTGGCTGAGCAAGTTTTAGGCATGAAACAGGAAAATTATTCTCAAAACATTATAATATATCTTTCATACATAGTTTATTTCTAAGTACTTATTTGACAGTAAACAAATATTTCCGCTTGACAGTGTTTTCGTAAACAAAATAATAGTTGGAATTGTTTACGATTATGCGATAACTAGACGCAACCCGTCTCTGTATATATGTACATTATTACTGATAACAATTATTAATCTCTACTTAAAATACAGAGATCATAAGTTAAAGAAACATACCTACACAATTAACCGTTGCGCGCAGCTATGCCTATGCAAAAGTAAATCACTATTTTTTTAAGTAAGCTTTTAGGTTAAGGGGACAGGGATAGGAAAAGTGGCGGATCCTTGCCTGAAAAGTTGTCGCTCACCACCACCAGCGATGATGGGCAATAACCTATAAAACCTAGGCTACGACGAACACTGGTATTTGCTTCACTTACATCGTTTCCACATTCCAGTGAAATATAAAAATATCGCTGTCAGCGTGTATATTAAAAACATTATTGCCTACAATTCCTTAATATCTCCTAACATCAATTTCGTAAAACAAAATGCAAGTGTAGTAGTACTATTTAAATTATGCGCTTCGGCTATCTTCGTCAAGCTTCGGGGATCCGAATATATTTTAAAGATATCTATATAGTGATGTTACTACATTATTAACCATTTCGCTTAAATTTAGATAACGTCAGTCAATTTAAAAATAATTAAATTAAGCGCATAATTCAAATATTAGTACTATACACATTTAAGGCAGATGGTTCGATTAATTATTATTTTTAAAACTATATTATAACTCAAAAATCATTAGTTGAATAATGATAAAATTAATATAGGACCACCTCGGAATCAGGAAGGTTTATATCGAGAGGAAGGTTTATACTTGTATGTAGGTATATTATTATAGCAGTTTGTCGACCCGTGTGAAGTTGAGATGGGCTGCTAGTTAAAATTCAGAAACTACTTTTGTTAGTAGGATGTTGATCAAATGTATGTAGAACCGTTTAGCATTATTTGATATTGTTAAAAAAATAATCAACAAATCGCGACGTCGTATCTCAGGAAAAAGTTTGAGTCAGTTTTTGATTATTTTCTACAAAATAGTCCAAAGAACATATTTCTAGAAACGGGCTTAAATAGGTGAACCTATATACATGAACAGAAAATTATTACAAATCGAATTTCTTTAAAAAATGAATTAAAAAAAATATATATCTTTTTAATTTATTACTACCAAGCAGGTATTTTTTAGGCTTTGATCCAATGAAAGGCAAGTTATCCAAATGTTGATAAAATAGTCTTCGTTACAATAAACTAAAAAAACATTTGATAATACCGGGTTCTTATCTCATTTAGCGTTAAATACTAAGTATTGTTATATTTTGTATTGCTCACGACCTAAGTATATAGGTTTATAAAATTAATAAATGTTATTGAAATTAATAATTAAAACCCACCTAATCGCCCCTGTGGTCTAGCGCTCCGACATCGGACATGACTTCTTGAGGTCAAGGGACCGATGCCCGGCAACAAAAAATGGGGAATGTGTATTTTTAGTTTTCAAACAAAAATAAAGACGCCCGATATTGGATGTGTTTCCGGTTAGCGATAGGCATATCACCTGTCACACTGTGCGACTTAAGATCTTTGGCTAGTCGTGGGTGCCGTAGTCGTGCCTCTGCCTAGCTCTATATGAACGATACGGGCGTGATGATATTTTTTTAATCTATAAGGCTAATTCGGCAGAAAGTGAAAAGCTTTTAATGTTAAACATCTTTACGGACAGCTTTAAAATGGCATGATACTAAGGTTTTCATGTATGCCATCGCCAGAAAATTCGGTTCAGTTACCTGCCTGCTTTTTCGAAATTCTATTCACTAAGATATTTTTCATCTGTTGGGTATCCCACGATCTCTATATTTTTCAGGGTTCCTTGGGAAAGGTCAAAAAATGAAAATGTTACAGTTTAGTCATGTCTGTGTGTTAGTCTGCCACTTTTTTCCGAAACTATAAGAACTGTAACGTTTGAACTTGGTAAACAGATGTATTCGGTGAACTGCATTGAAATTTACATACAAAAATAGAAAAAAAAATTGAAAATTCATTATACTTACAACTAAAACTAAACATTTTTTCATGAAACCCATACGTGTTAGAATATATCTTATCGATATCGATATGTTGTATTATTATTACATGTCATTAAAACGGTATGAGATTATAATATAATTTTTGTCTAAATTGAATAGTTTGCGCGACAGTGGAAGTGTAAAATAGGCCCTCTTATTTAAGGAATCCAAAAAAAGTATTTTCACGCCCATATACCCGAAGAGGCAGAGGCACAACCAGAGCACCCACGACAAGCAGAAGACACTAAGTTCCACAATGTGATAGGTGGCAAGCCTATCGCCAACCGGCCACATATCCAATCCCGAGCAACATTTAGAAAATTGGAAAAACCGAAGTTGCCCGACCCGGGATTCGAACCCAGGACCTCATTCAGCCTAGTCACACACCTGAACCACTAGATAAGAGAATGTCAAAACTAAAAAAAAATGTTACGATGACAAATATGCTAAATATGCTCACAAAATTTCACGAGAATCGGTCAAGCCGTTACGGAAGAGTTCGATCACGCACACCGTGACATGAGAATTTTAAAAATTAGATTTGCTTGTGTACTTTGGGGCTACTAATTCGTGAATATTAATTACAAGAAATCAGTATTATATGTATCTTTGCTTATACTGAACCCCAAATCAATATTGGGTCAGCAATTTTTTTGTCGACACCTTTAGTTTCTAAATCTGGCGTATGTAAGTATCAGGAAATCTATTCTTAAACACTGTAGGCATATAAATTTTAGTTACACAATTACCAAAATTATCTTGGGTTTGATATAATTAATTATTTTTTCTATTAACATTAATTAGTCGCGTCGTATGTGATCTTTATTCATACAATTGTATTCAATATTTTAACCTTGTTTTTAATTTCAAATATCAGGAAATCCTTTTATTATTTCCTTTTCATTCTATAAAAGTATAGTGTGGTTCCTATTTCAAAAATTTCCTAGGCATAGCTAAAGGGAATGATCATATAAATTGAAAATATTGATCCCCCGACAAAATTTTGTATCCTTAATGTATCTAAAAACCATCTCGATAACGTCAGATTTCGAATTAAAAAAGACTGCATCGCAAATGGCCCTCAAATATTTTTACTTCAACGGACTTTTTGGGCGAACAGAATGCTCGGCCCGAGTCATCATAATTTAGCTGGATTTGACTGTTCCCGGGAGACCGAACTTTGACTTGTTGCTGCGTTTTGGTTACTGGGTCGGTTAATTAAAGTAGTAGAACTCTTTTTCCAATTTTCTAATAAAAAAAAATGTTGGTCGGGATTGGAAACGTGCCCGGTTGGCGATAGGCTTGCCACCTATCACATTATGGGACTTAGTATCTTCGGCTAGTCGTGGGTGCCCTGGTTGTGCCTCTGCCTACCTCTTCGGGGATATGGGCGTAAAGATATATAGCAAAAAATATCCATATTTGTCAAAAAATACAAATAGTCAGATAGCCACTATCGAAACCGGTGTCGCCGAGACCGGTGGCGACGTAGTAGTGTAGTCTAATAAATTTGTATCGTGATTGGTTGGGAAGGTGGAGCTTGACGATGTTAACAGATCGGCGAAATCCGATAGAACGTCACGGAGAATAAGGAATGAACTTTAATACGAACAGGCAGGTGGCTTTCCTGGCAGTCGAAGACAAATTTTTATTAGTGTGTGATTTGTCTAAGATCTAAGAAAACATGTAAAAATGATTGATTATTAAGAAGTGATCAAGGCTACTTGTATATTTTAATACGGTTAAAGAAAAGCTTAAATAAAAAAAATCATGACGATTTTTGATTTTACTTGTCTTCAAAATGTTAAATGGTATACCAATAATTACGTAATCATTATCATTATATATATAATAAAACTAAGTTGATAAAATGTGTGTGCCGATAAAACTTAAAAATGATTCCCGATACGATAAAGGGACTTATATAGTGCAACAGCCCTTCGCGTTTCGAAAGGCGCTGCGAGCAATTACAGCATTTGTAGCAATGGCGGGAAATTTGAATTATTAATATTAATAGTGTCTTTAATTAATTCTAATGGTTGTTTTTCTTTTTATTTTTAATCTTAGCTCGAGGATGACCGTAAAACAGCTATCGAATAATATTATTGAAGCTGAACTTATTTCTAGAAAGAACAAAGGACAAACAGTATTTATACCTAGAATACCACTGATCTCTTTTGAATTGCCATTTCAATTTAAAAGATTGCAATTTCCAATTAAATTAGCATTTAGTTTTACAATTAACAAAGCAAGGACAAACTTTAAAATATTGTGGTATTAACCTCAAAGAACCCTGCTTCTCTCACGGTCAGCTATATGTAGCTTGCTTATAAAATGAAACAATAAAATGAAAAACAAAACCAGACAAAAAAATGAAAAATGTTGTTTATAAGCAAATAGTGTAAAAATGAGCGAATGTTTTTAATATTTTTTTTACTATTACGTCATAGTTTATTTTTTATTTCAACTACCGCGTAATCTCATGTCAACTCCCGGGCGAAGCCGGGTATTATAGCTGGTTATTAATATTATAAACGTAATGATATTCGATTCCCAAATATGATTGAAACGGAACAGTAAAAATACTAAAATAATGAGAATAATAATTATTGTTTTCGTTAGTTGTATCCCCTAATATCATTAACACAGAACATGGAACAGTAAAAAAATGAAATAGTAACGGTATCAATTGTAGGTACGTGTGGTTATAATAAGCATGACGATATTCGGTTCCCAAATATTATCAGCACAGAATATAGAATAGTAAATAAGGACGACAAAAATTGTACATGTGGAGATAATAAACATAACAATATTTGACTTCCCCAATCATCATTAACATAGGTTTAAAAAAAAAGCTGAAATCATGACGAAGATATCGTTTAATTCTCATACATTTTGTGACGATGATAATAATAATTATGTCTTACATGAACGTGACATGACGTTATGATGATGATTATACCCAATAATCATTATTATTATTATTATTATTATACATCTAATAAACTTAATGACAGGACGGCAAAGGCCAGTCAATATTCAGTGTATTTCTTCGAAACACCTTCTGATCAAAATTCTCAATTTATTTCATGGAAATATATTTGCTATCGTAAAAGTTGATTATAAGGTCAAACGCTCAAAATCTTACGATAAAGTAATCAATAAAAGACTCCCAGGGATGCATAAGCACATAGTTGTTTCAAAGAAATTCAAGAAAACACATCATGGCTTTTAAAGTAAGTTTTAATTGATTTTATATAAATCTTTTCATGCATCAAAACATATGTACAAAGATAATTTGAAGCATTATCTCTCGTCGGAAAATTAGGAAAGAAAATACACATTGATCTATTAGGTTTTTTGAGAATCGCAGACTGGAAAAGGATTTAACTTTTTTGAATTACACTATTAGTACTAATTTTAAAGAATTCAAGGTACGATTTTATTTTTTTAATTTTCATTTATTTATATGTGATGATTTTATTTGTGTAAATGAAAATGTTTGGGCATATCCTTAGAATATATATAAGAACTTAATTTTTTTTTTCTGAAATAAACTAAAATAAAATGGGTATTGTTAGTGGTATACATCACTTCACAATTACACATGCAGTCAATTATTAAAATTTACATTATCGTTTTACTATTACTTTATAATTTACCAAACTTCATAAATATATTTGATCTACTAGATAAATATTTATAAAATTAAGATTAATTTTACTTAAATTCGTTAGTCCGTAGGTATGTTTTGTTTCAACAAAAATTGTGCTACTTTCGAAAAGGGTTTTGAATTGACTCCACAAAGAGTAAGTTATAAATTGGACTGTATATTGAATTTTCGATTTTGATGGTTCTTTTTTGGAATGGTTTTTATGTGAACCCAAATTATTTTCATCATGATCCGACTAGTGGTTTCTTAGTTGTAACTGAGAACTATAGATTTAACTATTCTTTGGTTATACTAAATAATGCATATTTTACTATGCTGACGAAATCATGAATGAGGTCGCCAACATGGACGAAATTCATTATTAAGTGTGGCTTAAAGATGTTAGCAGGATTATAAAAATGTATGTAGGAATCATTAGATATCTTTCTAAAAAATAATGATGAAATCGCAACTAATAATGAAATAACCGGAGACAAATTTTTGCAGTTTTATATATTACATACTAAAGCTAATAATAAAATAAAAATCAAACTTTTACTACATGTAACATTTAAAGAGTTCTTGTCTGATATTTTGGATCAACCCTGTGATCTTGAATTAGCACAGAATTTATTAATTTAATTATTAAATAATTTAGTGCCTGTTCTCTAGTATCTCTTCTTCTTTGGATCTTTGGGTACTTTTAACACCGGGACGTGTTATTTAATTATTTTATAAAATAAAAGGGCTTTTATTTAATAGAATGTTATTATATTTTCTTATTACAGTTTTCTTTACAACCTTTTTAATATCTTCTCCAAAGAGTAAAGTAACTGTCCATATCTTCTCCATCATCAATTGATTTACGATTAGTTTTAATCTTTTTTCGTTATTAACAATTTTCAAAATTCAATTATTTTTAAACAGCCAGTAGAGTTTGCATCGTAATGCAACCTCTACATACGCCCGCATAAGATTATATAAAAAATATTGTTTTATTATATAAAATAATTAAATAACACGTCCCGGTGTTACAGTACTTACCTTTTTTATATATTATACTGATATTGGAAAGCCAACAAACAGACAGATTTCCTGATGATAAGAAATTCACACCGCCTAGAGACACCAAAGGTGGTAGTAGTGCGTTGCCAACCTGAAGCCGGGATGTTAGGCCCCGGCAAAATTAAGTTGACCGGCTTCCTTATAATCCGAACCGGAACACGTCAACAGCAAGCGCTAGTACCAAGGCGGTTGTACCAATCCAGCGAAATTCGACCACCTAGTCAGACGAGGTTAGTGACGGTAAGCCTATGTCTCCGATTACGAGCAGTCTGACAGGAAGGCAGATGGTCTATTCTTTAAAGGAACCCGAACCAACACGGAGACCTCCGCTTTACTTTTTTCACTTTTAGAATGATCTGTTAAGAAGTTTCTTTTAGGGTATTAATAGGTATTAGTTCATTTTATGATTTTCTATCTTTTCATAATATTGTTTTATTTTTAGGTTGCTCTTCTCCTCCTTGTGGTTGCTGTGGCTTGTCAAGGTATGTGTGAATTTGTTTTTTTATATTTTAACTAAACGTTAAATAATTTCTAATACATAGGAATGTAATGTTTATTTACAAACAGTGTACTAGTGATTGTAAATAAAGTTTTCACATAGTAAATTACAAGTATCAGTATATTTTAAGATAAGTATAGAGATCAGAATATTATATTATACTAGCTGCCCGTTCGCTTGGATGGTATTTTTTTACCATAAATTGAGATATAAGCTATCCTATCTCTCAAGTTGAATCGAACTGCCTGCACATGGTGTGCGAATTTTATTATAATCGGTTAAGTGGTTTAGGAGTCCATTGAGGACAAACATTGTAACACGAGATTTATATATATTAAGATTATTATAACAAGCTTTAAGTACATTGACAATGATTGGAATAACTTATTGGGACGCTCCCATGTTAAAAATACGTTTTCTTAAAAATTAATTTGTTTGATTCTTTTTTTGAATGGCTAATTTGTTGTTAACCGCGAGGTTTATACAACTTCACCTGGCTATTTTTTTAATGGCTAGCGTTACGGCATAACTACTGACCAATTTTATTTCAGGTTTGCCAATGTAAAGATAAGAGAACATGGCTCCAACTTAACACAGCAAAGTTTTTTCAAAATCGGTCAAAAGTGAGCGCAGATATTATGTTTAAAAAATAAAACCACGCTAGTGAAGGTAAATAACGCTAGTGTATCTTAAGTTTGACCTACTAACCTGTTTCCATTTATCATGTCTATTATTTAATAGGTACCTACATATGTATTTTTTAAATAATTTATTTATGTTTCTGAATTTCAAGTACATCATTATCAATTTTAAACACGGATACAAGTTACCTAAGGCTATTTTGTTGTTTTATAATTGAGTCGACTCATTTCGATAGTGGCTATCTGACTATTTGTATTTTTTGACAAATATGGATATTTTTTGCTATGTATCTTCACGCCCATATCCCCGAAGAGATAGGCAGAGGCACAACCAGGGCACTCACGACCAGCCGTAGACACTAAGTCCCACAATGTGATAGGTGGCAAGCCTATCCAATCCCGAGCAAAATTTTTTTTCTGAAAATTTGAAAACCCAAATTTTGTTTTTGTTGCCGGCCCGGGATTCGAACCCGGGACCTAATGCAGTCAAGTCCAACACCTGAACCGATAGACCACAGAGGCGACTAATTTTTTTGCTGTATGTGGTTCATAATGCTTAATTAAGAACAATATTTTATCACTAAGGTGACCAGTAACCAGTGGAAACTAGTGGAAGTAAAAATTAAGCAACAAGTATCATAGAATGTTCAATTTCATGAGATCTTCAAATATTTAAACAAAATATGAAATTGTCAATCTATCTCTTTATTTATAAAATTGTTACGTAGTTGGATCTTGATCACATTTATGGAACAGCCTCTAAAAACATCACCTGTCAAAACATCAAATTTTATTCGTAATTGGCGGAGTAATCACGAAATAAACAAAACATGTAAGTTTTGTCAAAATCGGTAGAGTGGGAGGGAATATATTTAATAAAAGTGAATGGCTAATCATTGACGATTGCAACCGTTGATCTAAGCTTTTTTATGACATTGGAAGCCAAACATTTCCTGAAGGTAAGAAGTTCACGCCGCCTAGAGACACCAAAGCTGGTAGTGCTGCCTTGCCAACATGATGACGTGATTTGAGGCCTCGAGCAAAAGTGAGTTTACGGGTTACCTTATTCTCCTAACCGGAACAAGTCAACGATAAGGACTGACGTTATGGTGGCAGGAATATGTAAGGCGGTAAGCTAAGTACCAATCCGGGCGAGTTCCTGCGAAACTCTACCACCTAGTCACGGTGTAAGTGACGGTAAGGCTATGCTCGCCTTTGACGAGCTGCCTGGCAGGGAGACAGATAGTCTATTCTGCAAAGTAGCCCGGACCAACATGGGGAGTGATATTTCATTATTAAAGTAAATGGCTACTTATTGACGACTGCATAAGCTAAACATTTGTAATCTTTATGCAGTCATAGGTCAAATTGGAATCAAAACAACTATATAATAATTGTTCTAGTTCAAAACTTCTGATTCAGTCTTACGACCTTCTTTTTTAGTTTTTGGCATAAGCGTTAGCATCTGATATTTTATTCTATTTGACATTTAGCATTTATTAAAATTATGATGATTTAAGGTCTCAGCACACATATCAACTCGGAAAGGGATCATCAGCGTATCCCCTCGAGTCGTTCTTTATTGTTTATTTGAAACTCCATACTGCAACGCACACTTATCGGGATCGCCACGCCTCGAAACAGTCTCGCGGTCGGCGAGCCGTGAGCGCGGTGTCGTTTAGCCGTAGCAGAGTTTATGTACAGGAGCTGTTGATACTGTTTGGTTATGTGTATACGTTAGGTTGACGCTTGGTTGACGGTAAAGCGATAGGCGATACGGTGACGATCACTT
Source organism: Calephelis nemesis (assembly GCA_002245505.1). Lineage (NCBI taxonomy): Eukaryota > Metazoa > Arthropoda > Insecta > Lepidoptera > Riodinidae > Calephelis > Calephelis nemesis. The sequence goes on along the minus strand of NJDD01007945.1, from coordinate 64,023 downwards.
TCCGAGTTGATATGTGTGCTGAGACCTTTATACGGATACATGTTCTCACGATATATTTTTATTAACATTTAGTTGCTAACTTTCACATATATTTCGTGTCAGTTGTTGGGTGTCCACTGTCCATACCAAATATTTGATAATAATGTAGTTTATATCTTTTTTACAGGGACTCCTCAGGGCTATGGCGGACGTCGCGGAGGTTGGTATTTTTGACTAGCTTTTCGATCGGTTTTATCCATTCTAGCTTCTTGCTGGACGAAGATTATTAAAGTATCTTCACGCCCATATCCCCAAAAAGGTGGGCAGAGGCACAACAATACCTAGCCACGAAAATTATTAAATTAATGAAAAACTAAAAAAACATCAAAATTTACTAGTACTTTGTCGGCTTACGGCCAATGTTAATAATCAATCCTAATCCAAAACTTGTTGTCCAAGATTGATATTTTGATCTATTTTTATGTTATCGCTTGCCAATAACATATCTGTGGACAGGATATATATGATATAGGTATAGGATAGGCCGGCGGATACGCTATCTAGATTGTTTGAAATCCATCTTTAGAGAAATATTATTAACATTGGCCGATATCCTACAATGATGAATGAACCTTTAAAAGATAAGTGAGAGAGTGCTAAGTATTTTAGATCAGTTGTTATTTTTTACCGCTGTTATTTTTCCATAATTTGAGATGAATATAGAGATTCTTTATCTGTAGATGGGTTATTCATACTGGCCGTATAATATCTACTTAGTACAATATGTATTAATTTTTAATTACTACCTATTTAGTGACCGAGATTTTCGCTATGTAGGTATTAAAGTTAATCGACTTTCTCAAGTTATAATGAAAAGCTATTATTATTTTTGAGTTATAGACTACTCAGAGGTGTTCAGGCGCTAATATTTGTTTTAATTTCAAATATAGGTACATACAAATATTCCAAACCTCAAATTTCTCACAAAAATATATTTCTACTGATTAACCGTTCTCTGCAGCTGTTACAGCGTTTTCAAGTTTATCTAATGTGAGTCTGGGATAAAACCAATTCTATGTTCTTCTCTCGGTCGTGAATAAATAACTATTAACTATCAAAAACGTATTTTCCAATTTGCCTTTTTTTTCAAATTTTGCCTCTGTGGTCTAGCGGTCCGCCGTCAGACTTGACTTGTTAAGGTCCTGGGTTCAATCCCCGGGTCAGGCAACAAAAACTGAAAATGTGAATTTTTATTTTTGTAATAAAAATAGTTTTGCCCGGGATTGGACATGTGCGGCCCTATTGGCAGGCTTACCATCTAACATATTGTGGGACTTTGTGTCTTCGGCTAGTCATAGGTGTCCTGATTGTTCCTCTGCCTACCAGCTCGGGAATATGGGCGTGAAGATACTTACTTTAATTTATATTTTGCAGTACTATTTCTGACTATGCATAGTTTTGTAGTGTCTAGTACGTAGTAGTCTACTAAATGTTTTAAAAATATTTAATAATTTATTTAGCCAACTTTTTATCATACGAATCATTTACGAGGAACAATCGATTCCCGACAGGGGCTGGCTTAAGTAATACAGATGTCAGTATTTCCGAGTCTGAATGTTAATTAAGTTTATTCCAGTGTATTTAAATACTTCTACATAGAAAAAAATAGTAAGATCCATAAAAAATGCGTATTTGTTCAGAAATATATTTATTTATTTTAGGTTTTGCTGGTGACAGTGGATTTGGTGGCCAGGGAGGCTATGGCGGTGGTCAGGGTTTGTATTTTACTTTTAATGTATGAAACCACTTGAACAGTTTCATTAATAAACAACCGATTCGGCCATATTGTAGCTGCATCCTCAACCGATACGGCCACATTATGGCTCCGTCTGTAGTATCCAAAAAAATGTTTTTTAGTCTGTAGCAGAATAAACAACCCGTCGTATTAAAAAGTTTAAAGTGTGTCAACATTGTAAAAAAAATATTCGGAACGAGTTGAGTTAGCATGACTTACTCACCCGTTGCGCTTCCCCTTTTTTCCGAGCTTGTGTTGTAAAATATTTGCATGGACATTATTGTTGTTGTAATTAGGGTTGCCACCTTTTTCTTTTCCAATAAAAGTACTTTGGTTTATTAAGGGTTCGAAAAAAAAGTGCAGTGAATTAGAATAAAGTACACTTTTATCTTATTTATTTCAGTACCTACTCAATTACTGTACAAGAAGAGGCCCAAAATGAATATATCACAAAATAATAGAAGACAATTACAATTACAAAAATAATTACATATAAATACCTTCATTTTTCTTTGTCATCATATTTAAATACATATTTTTATTACTTTGAGCTGTTTTTATTAAATTAGAATCTCTCCTAAATAATTCTGGAATTCTCTTCTTTTACAGCAAAATGTGAAAAATGAGCATACATTTTTAAAATCACATTTTCTATGTCATGTGATGAAAAGCTCATGACATGTCTGGCACAATTATGCTTAATATGTGCATGACAATATCCTTTCAACAAATCAGGTACCAAATATTTCATATTTGTAAACAAAGAATGATTTACACCAAAGTTTGCATTGGTGTTGTCAGCACTCAATGCAGATACGTTAACTATCTAAAATAAATTTCGCTTAACCAAACTTACGATTAAACTTTACGAAATAAAAAATTAACTGAATTATTCAAAATAAAGTATTTTCCCGTACTTTATTTTTCTCATAAAGTATAGAGTAAAATTACCTGAAATAAAGTACAATACTTTATTATAAAGTACGGGTGGCAACCCTAGTTGTAATTGCATTCTGTTAAACGTTTCATGTTCTTTCAAATAAAGTATATAGAAGGTAACTAAAACGCGTTTGTTTTTCATAAGAAATGTTTTTCTTGGGAAAAGACACGGACAGCTTTTTCACATTTTGTTCGTTGCAAACGGTTTTAGAGTTAAACATACAACATTTTTACGTTATTACGTAGCTTAATTCTTAGAGATCCTAAAAATATATACTTACATTTATATGTTTTGAATACATAAATCGAAAGATATCGACGTTTTTGTGTTTAGGGTAATTCGAGATTGGTTTAGATTCACAATTTGATCTCCAGGAAAATGTTTTTAATTAATGTTTTAATAGTAAGTAGTTGTTGATTTTGAAACGTTTCACATCCGATCCGACAGACTGCGCCACCGTCAAAGCATTAACGTCAAGCGATACGATGTTTGCTGGGTCAGCTAGTTTATATATATAATAATAGACTTATAAAAGCTATTGAGAAATAATTCCATAGATAATAATAAAAACCATATACAAATTAAGCTACCTCAGATCAACGTGTGTACTTTACAGGTCAAGGAGGTTTCGCTCCCGACTCTGGTTTCGGCAATGGTCAAGGCCAAGGAGGATTAGGCCATGGTAAATTTTATAAATATTAATATTTATCACCATTATTTCAATCACTGGTTAACTTCGAAAACAAATATATAAGTCTTCCCCGTGTTGGTCCGGGCTCCTTTGTAGAATAGACCATCTGCCGTCCTGTCAGGCAGCTCGTAAAAGTCGAGCATAGGCTTAGCGTCACTAACACCATGACCATGTAGTTTCACGTATATAACACAACTATTGCGATATTTCCCCCGGAATTCTATGGCATGGAAGCCATGATTGAATCATCGCTTATCATAACCCATATCATCATACTCCACCGAACATCCGCAAGGATCGGATTCCATTCCTGCAGAGGCAGGTATTTGAGTGATGACCACCGATGTGTGTACCTATATCTGGGTCTGGGTGCTTGTTATATCTATTTTCTGTTTAATTGTTACACAGCAGAGCTTGGTACGCTCTCCGCCTCACCCCCGTGCTGATGTGTAACTCCTAGTACACAATCATAATATAGTTTACTTACTTTGGGTTCTGACATTTCTTCGTAATTTATCTAGAGGTCTGGCGGTCTAGGTGTTGGACTTGACTTCGTGAGGTCCCGGGTTCAATTCCCGGGTCAGGCAACTATAAGAAAATGTGGTTTTCCTAATTTTCTAATAAAAAAATGTTGCTCGGGATTTGATATGTGTCCGATTGGCGATAGCCTTGGCTATCACATTGTGGGACTTAGTGTGTTCGGCTAGTTGTGGGTGCGCTGATTGTATCTCTGACTACCTTATCGGAGATACGGTCGTAAAAATACTTTTTTATTTATTCACTTAACGTTAAACTAGAATTTAATTCCTCCTTTTTACTCTTTTTTACAACAATAGAAATGACAATTTTTATTTTCGTGACTTCATTTGTTTTTTCAAATTTAGAAATTTAAATAAGTACTATTTCTAAATAAATTCCAACGTTTTGGTGGTGATTCTGCTGTTCATAAACTAAACTTATTTTAGATGCATTCTATCTTTTTCAAATAAAACAAAAGAGATGGAACCTTTTAGACGTGTTCATCCGGACATGTCAAATTGTTATGTTTTTAATAAACATTTTCTAAGTAATAAATTAAACACCTGTAGAAATGTCCTGCACATACTAATTTGACCGCATTAAAAGTGTTTTGTCTCTTTCTATCACTTCCGTCGGAAGAAGATAGCGATAACTCAAAATTAGTTTAGTGAGTGCGCAAAATTACCACGATTGTCATCTAGTTATCTAAAATCAATGCAAATGTGGTGATTAAAGCGGTTTTTTTTACTTTACAGGTGGTTTTGCTCCCGATGCCGGATTCGGAAATGGTCAAGGCCAAGGAGGACTAGGCCACGGTAATAATATTTTCACATTATAACAAAAACTAGGCACAATAACCTAGTCTTTACTGCAATATGATGTACCTACACTGTAACATCAATCTAATTTTACTCCTACCTTAGTCCAAGTTTATTAACAAGACGGATAAAGTTTACTCGAATTAACTAATTTGAATACTATTCGAAGCATGTTTTTGAAGTGATAGCGAATAATCACATAGTCCTGAAGACACCACTGATGTTACAGGCCACTTTTCTGTGATCAGATTTCTAGGCCAATTCGAATCCAACGACTGCCATACCCTCTGGACTGCAATATGAAACTGTCATTATGGCGGCAGGAATAAGTAAGGGGGTAGATCCCTACCCGGACGATTTGCAGCTACAACCAGTTTTGTTGGTACCCATATTTTTAAATGAAGAAACACTTGTACTGATGTATCACTTATAATTTATTATTCTATAAATAGCCTACCGGTTTCGTTTATACAGCATCATCAGGACTAAAACTTATTTACTTTACAGGTGGACAAGGAGGGTTTGCTCCCGATTCTGGTTTCGGCAATCAAGGCCAGGGAGGACTCGGCCACGGTAATATATTATATTTCGTATAATTTTATTCACCTGTTGGTAATCGCTATATAATTCACCTAAATTTCAATCGCCACGAAAGTTTCATCATCATCCACCTCCACGAAAACCGTTTTCAGTACCTTCTTACTTTAAAGCACAGGTTCCCAAACGATTATGCCTAAATCTTAATCTTCACAAAAATTTCATCATCATCCACCTCCACGAAAATCGTTTTCAATACCTGCATACTTTAAAGCAAAGGTTCCCAAACGATTTTGTTTCATAGAATACTATCAAAATTGTGATTCGGTTTACCCCTCGCATGGCCGTAGCGAGGGGGGGGAGGGTAGTGTGGAGCAATGCTCTACCGTAAAATCACAACGTTGACCACCGTCGAGTCTCCCGTGGACCTCTAGGATTCCACCTGAACCACTTTGGGAATTACTGCTTTAAAATTACTAACTTCTCGTCCCTCACGAAAATTTTGAACATTTCCACTTGTCACTTTCATACGAAAATTGTGAGTATATTTATTTTAATAAATATAAATATAACTACATATTAATATAATATGAAATAATTAATATCGAATTATTTTATAAGGTAAATTAGATTTCATTGGTTGGTTGGTTTTGGATTTTATGTTATAAAATATGAATTGAGTTTTGTCGTTATAGTTTTTTTATTTTTTTTTGAATTTATTTAATATTAATTGTTTTATTCACATTAATTTTTAATTTAATTTTATTTGCCATGAATTTGATTAAGTCGCAGATTTTTTAATTTAACTTTGTATATTTTATATAAATGCAGGAAAGTCAAAATTTTATTTCATTATGATAAATAAGTAAACGTCTGGAAAGTTAATATTTTAAAAACTTGTCCTATTGCATCGTAAACTATTTCTATAAATTCAAACTTTTGTCCGACCTCTGCAATAAAAATTATCCCAGTAACTATTGTCAGATAATAATAAAATCAGCATATTTTATTCCAATATTGCAGGAGGTCAGGGAGGATTTAGACCTGGTCAAGGTGGTTTTGGAGGCTCAAATGTATATAGAGAACAAGGTATAAAAATGAAATAATTTTACTGTCATTTCCAATACAACATTTCGCAACATACATAAATATATGATATAAAATTATGTTATATGATATAAAATAAAACTATATATTTATTCCGATAGTCTTAATTTAGATATAATTGTTTTATGAATCTTAGTTTTTTTAAATACATAAATTGTCTCCTTCAACCTAAGGTTGTCTGGCAGAGATCGTTCCGAAGCGATGAGACCGCCTTTGTGTACTTTAAATATTATAAGTAAAAGGGTGTCTAATTTTTGTAAATTTTAGTGATTAATTAATTAATTAATTCATTCATTCATTCATTCGTTCGTTCATTCATTCGTTCCTTCATTATACATACAATTGGGTTCATTTTCGTACAGACCTGTGTACTTACCTAAGTATTTTTTCTACGGGGCTGAAAAAAGGTCACTTTCAAAAGAATAGTAACATACTCGTATTAATAAACAATAACAGTTAACGTGTAGTATGTGTCGCTGTAAAACTGCTAAAACCCCCCAAAATAATTTGATAATTATTTTGTCGAGCGGTAGCTCATGAGTCATGGTCAGTGATAGGAAAAGGAAGTGCCTATTTACCTAGACTTTGAAGATCAGAGACAAGAAATGGAGACTTCCTTAGGATTACATTTTTTGGGACATCTGTCCCGGAATTCGGGTCAGTTACCTAAATATATATAAAAGTATTTTGTATGGAATAAGTTATTCATCTATAATTACGTAAAGTTTGCGACTAGATAAAACAATTATAATTTGTAACTCCATGATGATATGGTTGTAACGACGGTGTATGTCATTTATCATGTTATTTCTAGTCGCAAATCTTCCTTGCCTGACCCGGGAATCGAATCCGAGACATCATAAAGTTAAGTCTAACACCGGAGCGCTAGACCACCGATGCGAACAATTAATGAAAATTAATAACCCTATCTACAGACAACGATTGGATCTTCTAGAGTTTTGTTGCTAAGATCTTTTCGTTTATTATAGAAAAATAGCAGTGGTTACCTGGCAACTGATGTAAAATAGCACGATCTCTAATCTTAGATAGGTTATTAATATTGGCCGTAGAACAAATGAATTATATTAATCAGTATATCTTCCAATAGAAATGAATTATAATAATTTTAATAAGGACATTTATCTCTTTCAGGAGGACACCGTGGAGGCTATCAACAATATGGTTACTAGATAATACTAACTTATAACATTTAAATAAAGCGATTTTTCTTTAAGACTGCGTCTTAATTATATTTTTTTATGATATTGGAAGGCAAACAAAGATTCCGGATGGATCAAAACAGAATTCCTGATGGTAAGAAACTCACACCGCCTAGAGACCTCAAAGGTTTACCACCTTTGATGTCTCTGGGTATTACCAAACCCGAGGCCAGGATGTTAGGCCTCGAACAAAATTAAGTTTATTGGCTAAATTATCCTCCGAACCGGAACACGTCAACGGCAAGCGAGGCAGTGGTACTAATGCGGACGACTGGCTGCGAAACTCTACCACCTAGTCAAATGTCCCGGTGTTAGTGACGGTTAGCCTATGCTCACCTTTTACGAGCTGCCTGCTATGGCAGATGGTCTGTTATACAAAGGAACCCGGACCAACTCTGGGAAAATTTTATATTTAGTAAAACAAAAGTCAGTATCTTCACTCCCATATCCCCGAAGAGGTAGGCAGAGGCTTAACCCGGGCACCCACGACTAGCTGAAGACACTAAGTTCCACAATGTGATAGCTGGCAAGCTTATCGCCAACCGGGCACATATCAAATCCCGAGCAAGGTTTTTTTTTTATTAGAAAATTGGAAAAATCCAATTTTCATTTTGTAACTAAACTTCAGCGTGAATCGCGGTTAAATACAGACACATACATAAAAAAATATAAAAATCCCCTCTGACGCCCCCTTTTTTAATGTCTTCAATAAGGACAATCCACACTGCTACAGTTTTATTATAAGTATAGATAAATATGTAAAGGTAAGTTTAACAAACATATTCAGCCCATCTAATGCAAGTGCTTGCTACTGCATAATGAATATGTCTCCGATACGCGAGATTGAATTTACAATTAATTTTATTATTTTAAAAGTACAACAAGGTGTTTCTTTAATGTTAACAATAATAATTTAACAAGTACATACTTATTTTAAAAGGATAATCTATATGGATGTAAAAATAAATCGGGTTTTCCTTCCTGACGCTATAACTCCAGAACGCATGAACCGATTTCCACGGTTTTACATTCGTTGGAAAGGTCTCAGGCTCCGTGAGGTTTATAGCAGAACAAAATATAGGAAAACAGGGAAAATCATTTTTTACATACAGCGCCATCTCTGATACATATCATGTACTACAAACCAACATGATTTTGCATGATGGTGGAGCAGATGGTGCCAGTACGTGGTGTGTGAATATAATACCATCTGGTGGTGAAAGGAGTTCGCCGGGTCGGCTAGTGAATGAAACAAATTAAGCTGCAGCTATTTTTAATATGCAATATTGTTTCAATTTCAAACTTTTACATCGCAGAGGTCATTGTTAAAATTAATGTAAGTTTAGTTTCTTTAATTTTCTTACCTAAATATTTATGCGTATATCGAAGTGATAGAACCATAGAAATAACTAGAACTTTAGACTACGACTGACTCGAACACTAAAAGTACATTCGCCATCACCAACGGCTATTTTGAAGATATTTAAGACATTTTGTGGTCATTTGGGGAAAGTCGGACATAAAATAATATGATATTTGTGTGGTAATGGCTATAGATAAAGGTACATAGACATTTAGGTTTCAGCGCCCACAACACAGAAGTAAAGTAAACCTATGAATTTCAGATAAAGAAAATTTAAGAAACTATATTTTCTTGTACAGTAGATTTCTTCATGATCCCCCAAGTCCTGGAGCAAGTCGGTTCGCATCTGGCGCTTCTGGAAGTTTGGTTGAGTTTGTATCTACGCCATCTTTTGCTTTAGCGACATCTGCCGGTGGTTTTGGGTCTCCAGCAGAATCTTCACACATGACTGCGGAAACAATTAGTAAAAGACAAAGACATACCTGTTGGAAAAAAGCAACATTAAATATATTTTAATACTTAGTATAAGTGATTAATATGTAAAAAAAATATTGATATATTATTGCATATTAAAAGAAGTAGATTTGTCGGTGTCGGTATGTGATAACCCCATCTCCTGCTAATGATTATCGTAATTTAGGTTCATGGCTTAATCTCCTGATGCAGATAGTCACAAAAAGGTCGTAGAGCTCTGTACAGTAGGTCACTTGAAATGGTAATATCTACTAGGTACCTTAATTGTTTCAGTCCGCAAAACGTCAGTATTCGCAATACCGTCTTTACCACTCTACTACCACCTTTTACCAACTACCATTTAAGGGCATTCGGGGCAAGTACCCAGGGCCCAAAACTCAGAGGGCACCGAAGTTTCAACCATTCCTCTCACATTTAACCTCGCAATATTTTGGTCGAGTGCATTATACTCTGCGATCTTTTTCAGATTTATTTATATTTATTTTATTAATTAATACACGTTTAAGGATAAAATCATAAAAAAACAGCATACTGGTATTATTTTGACATACCGTAATATCGTTTATATGATTTTTTATTATTATTATGAGCTGCTTTATAATAATAATAACAAAAAACGTAAAATTTAATTACTTTGCAGTCCAAAAGGGTCCTAAGTTTTTGTGTGCCCAAAGGCCCCAGCATAATCTAAGACGGCGCTGAGTACTCGTTACTGTACCTACGGTTCCGTGTTGGAGATAGGTAGGAAGTAACCAGTAGACTTAAGCACACCTTCTCTAAAATGACGATGCAACAGTAAAATATGTATCTTTTAGTTTTAGGAGAGAGGTCAACTTCGCTGGTTTTCTATGATAGCAAAAGTTTGAAAGTCAAATTTTTTTTTGTTGTAATAATTATGATCTGGAGAAGTTTCCCATGTCCATATCCAAAGTTAGGACAGAATAGCGTCTGTCGGTTCAGCTATTCATCAATAAAGATGTCGTCAATAAAGCTAAAAAAATATACATTAATAACTGTTGCCAGCGGCATTGCCTGCGTGGTTAAAGCTGCCTGTGGGACCCACAGAAACATTTTTCGGGATAAAATATATCCTTTGCGGTAATGCCAAATTTCATGACAATCGGTTCAGAAGTTTTTACGTGAAAGTGTAACAAACATACAAACTTTCGCATTTATAATATACTAATATTATAAATGCGAAACACTTAATCCTACTAAGGATTAAGTGTTTCGCAAAACCAAATTCGAATTACGATAAAACAAATACGGGACCATCTCGCAATCATGATCTATCTTAATTGAAAAAAATATGTCAGATTAGCCGAATATTAGAAAAATTAAGAAAACTTAAAAAAAAAACAAATATACACTCGAATTCAATATTCATATGATTCGTAGGACAATATCCGTCGGTTCAGTTGGATGCAAACAAACTATATCTATTAACAATTCTGAGATAACATTTAGGTGTTTGCTTTAAATCCCTAATATTATTACTAAAATAAATAATAATAAATATTACTGGACAAGTCACACAAATTGAATCTAACCCCAAAGTAAGCAAATTATATGCTTCTGTTATGTTCAACGATACTAATACATAGATACCAGAATAAATTTAATAAACACCCAGATCCGGAAATGCAGACATCTAAATGTTCGTCACACAAACGCCTGCCTCCGTCGGCAATCGAACACGAGCCTCGTTGTTGGTCGATGTAGTTAGGCGTGTACGCTAGCCAGTCGACCAACGCGGCGTTCAAATTCCTATTTATTTATTTTGTATTATTAATGATTTTGTTTCTGTCACTCAGTTTTACCTTAAAAAATTGCGACAGAGTTAAGGTTCCCCACCCACTAATCTAGCAATCTTCTACTTTGCTTTTTGGAAACGTTTCTTACCTTGTACAACACCTAAGCATATCCAATATTATCTACCAACTTAGGAATCTTTAGGAAATTGAGTAATCATTCACAAAAGGTGAATCCTTTTTATGTGCAATTTTAGGTTCAGATTCTAGCAGGTGAGCTGATTGTAATTCATTTGCCTCATCTTCTATAATAAAATAATAATAACAACTTACCGTTAAACGAGACATTTTCTAACTTGCTCCAACTTAACAGATAATCTATTGATCAGAAATATATCTTATATACTTATTATAGGCTCTTCTCACACGCTTTTTGTGTTAAACAATAAAACAATGGAATAATTATTTATAATTTTCATTAGCTGCTACCGATGACTTTGCTTGCCTTTTTATTTCTTTTTCCCAAGAGAATCAATTGAGATATTGGAAAATAGTAGCTATGAAAAATAGAAACATCTCAAAGTCCATACACGATAATACACGAGTATTCTTTTCTACTTGGTCTAGAGATGGTAGAAATAATTTCATAACTAAATTGATTGTATATTATGGGTCGTACTTAAATATAATTTCCAAAAAACACAGTTTATAAAAAAACATACCGAGCAAAGCTCGGTCATCAAGGTACTTATTAAGAAAGAGACAACTACGTTATATTTTTAAAGAAAGAAACACTTGTACTGTTTTACTTATCACTTATAATTTATTACTTTGTAATTAATAGCCTACCGGTTTCGCTTATACAGCATCATCAAATACAACTACGTTACCTGTTAACAGTTTTAGAGCTGTCCTAAGTTAAATACCTAGGTGTTAATAATAAGTATCCAAAATTATCTCGCACAAGCGAGCGAGTTATTTAGATATAATTTTTATAATTTCGTTACCGAAGTTAAATACTTTAAAAAGCGGTTATTAGCAGAAATTGGATTGTTTGTTATAAATATTAAATAATACGCTATAATCAGGAAATTTATTAGCTCATACATATATATACAAATATATAAAATGAATCCTTATTTGGCTGAAGATCAAAGGTCTTCGCATCACGCGTGGATATACAGAACAAATCGTGCTTATTATTTTTGATGCGTTAATAATGGATTTTAGAAGTTCTTAGGAAAGAAAAAATGTAAGGTTATTTTAATTCAATATTCTTAGTTAAGACAGAATAACGTTTGTCGGGTCAGCTAGTATACAATTTATAATTTGTTATATATATACAGTATAGTACATACAGTTTAACATAGTGTTATACAGTAGTTGTATAGTTTATTATTATTTGTGTGGCACTTACAAATTTTACTCTCTTTTGGCCCACAGTTTGACTGGTGCAGAAATCGGCATTCTCCACCAGTCAAACTTTGGGCCAAAAGAGGCATTCAGTTGGCTTTTAATACTAATTTTATTTAGTGTACCCAAAAAAAATGAAGACAAATAAAAAAAAATATTGAGCACATTTTGACTGCTACAAAAATGGTGGTGTTGTGTGTGTGGTGCAAAAAATGTCTAAGGCCTGCTGTTTTGATAAAATCGAACGCAGCGAATCCAAACAAACCATGGAGCAACCACATTCGGAATGTTTTCGTACCTACGGAATCTGAGTGGGCGAAAATTTCGTTTCGAAATTTCGAAACGAGATTTCGGAAGGGAATTCCGCATGTGTGTAATGGTCCTAACTAAGCGCATCGAACGACCTTATGGCTAACACCGGGACGAACAAACAAATATGCAAACAATTTTTGTATATATAACTAGGTAATAGTGGATTAATAACGAGAACGGATATACGAAACAATGGCTGGTTTTATTGGAAATGTTATATCTACTTTTTCCTCAATGACAATGGAAAAGTAGCTCCGGTTTAGGTACAGATTAGGGGATGCAAACTTGGAACAAGATTGACTATTCAAGATCTGGACGTCTTTTTTTTTAAATCAAGATTGGTCAGTTCGAGATCTTGATGAGATTCGGGTCGAGATCATGGTCGTGAACCAAGATTTTCGGAATTTTCGAGATTATGCAGAATAATTAAAAAAAATGCATTTTTTTTGTATCAAATACTGCTAATTGATAATAACAAGTATTTTAATATTATGTAATATAATTAAGTATATTTTTCAAATTAAACAACATTGTATAAACAAAATAGTCAACGTTTATTTTAAAAATGAACAAGAAATAATCAACATTTTAGTGACTTAAATGAAATAAATGCAATAATGCAATGAGATCAAAAAATTATAACTTAGGTATATATCTAAGATTGATTTCAATATCGATGGCTTTCAAGATTGAATCTTGGAAAATCATTTAAGGGTCCATATACGCTAAAATACGCCAACAGTATGTTTTTTTCATACAAAGCAATCATGGATCTTGGTGACAAAAATACACAAGATTAACATGAATATGCTTTACGAGACTAGTGTTTCCAAAACACGATTCATTTCACTTTGCTCGATAGAAAAAAATCAAAATCAAATTAACCCTGTTTTGAAAGCAAAACCTAACTGTCTACTTCAATTATGAAGGTATCGACACTAGATTTAACATAAACATAGATAAGTACTATACCTAAATGGTAAGTGTTTTAGTTTTTATACTTTTTTTCAGATTAATTTTATAGTGTCAAAAATATTGATTTGTCGCTTAAGACGTTTACTTTAGAGCGCAGTATTTCATAGTAGGTAATCATGGAACGGGGGAGCGCGGTGATTGGCTCTTCTGACTGACTAAGTATGCTAAGACTAAGCCTTAATATCTTGATCTTGTAAGATCAAGATTGCATTTCCTAGTAAAGACATTTGTGAGAGTTCGGGTTTTTCGTGTATTGCAACAGAATAAGTTAATAATAGTATCATTGTATTTACAAGCTAGGTACGTAAATAACAGCCGAAGGAATTTTACTTTTTTATCTAGCTAGACCAATATATAAAAAATGTGTTTTATATATATATTTGTTCGTATGTCTAGGATTTTGCCCTCAATGCTTAAACTGACCTTAACAAAGCTTTTGTCAGTTCAACCAGATTTATATCACTTTCCAACCTAATTCCACTTTGACTTCATAAGGTTTCAGGTTCAATTCCCAGACAGGCCAACAAGAAGAAAGTGTGTGTTTTCAATTTTCTGATAAAAAAGCAGCGTATCCCGGAATTGGATATGTGCCTGGTCGGCGTTAAGTTTGCCACTTATCTGCCACTTATCTTCTTGGAAGTCCTTCTGGCCGCGCTCAGAGAATCATTATGGAATCAGAGAGTCATTACCGAAGTCACAAGTTAGCTTAGAAAATGTCAACTTAACGACTAATCAAAAGATTATTGACGTCTGTAAGAGCGGCCGTTAGCGCTTTTGCCATTTGGTTGTACATCTGACAACCGCTTCAGAAAAACGTGCTTGAAGATACTGATATCGTAACGTGGTAACGGGCTGTTTCATTACTTTATTCTATTATGAAGTATGTTCCCCTGCATTTAAAAAAATATAAGGAACCCAAAACCCGCTAGTAATTTACGTGACTGGATGCCTGGACTCCTCCTATTGCAGTCATTTATATCTTTGTGGTTTTTTCATTTACAGCTGTGCAAGAGTTCATGCGGATAGTGTCAGTGATCGTCATTATATTGTTACGTGTTGGAGGTTAGTCGTTATACTTATATACGTGGCATAAGGTTTAAACGTTATGATAGCGGTTCACCAGTAATATCTATAGTGTTTCTGTTCGTGACAACACATAAGTAAAGGAGAACCGTTTGCTTTTGCGTAATCGCATAACTCAAAGCTACAAAATTAAAATAGTTTCCTTTAAATTTTATCGCTACTCTGGTGTAGCAGTCCAGGTGTTGGACTTGACTGCATGAGGTCCCGGGTTCGATTCCCAGGTCGGGCAACAAAAAGAAAATTTGGTATTTCTAATTTCATTTAACAAAAAATGTTGGCGATAGGCTTGCCACCTATCACATTGTGGGACTTAGTGTCTTCGGCTAGTCGTGGGTGCTTTGGTTGTGCCTCTGCTTACCTCTTGGGGATAAGGACGTGAAGATAATTTTACTTTTAAATTTTATTGCCCTTCCTAACTAGTCTTAAAATTCAGAAGCTAAGCTAGTGTTTCGCTACGATTGCATTAAAATCGATACAGATGGAGTATCAATAAAAGGTTTGACGTAGTTAATTGTAGTTACTATGACTGTAATTTTTTTTTATTCTGGCTTAGAATCGGAGAAACTTGTGTGTATGAATTCCATGTTTTTTTAATGTTATCAGTTTTTTCAAGTGTTGGTCCGGGTTCCTTCGTAGAATAGACCATCTGTCTTATGCCAGGCGAGAATATGCTTACCGTCACGAATACCGTGAGATCAGCATAAGTAGTAGAGTTTCGCAGCGACTTGTTGAATTGTTACTACTGCTTTATCTACTCCTGCCGCTATAACGTCAGCGCTTGCCATTGTCGTGTTCCGGTTTGAAGGATAGTGTTACCAGTAAATCTTCTTTTGCTCGAGGTTTAACATCCCGGTTTTATGTTAGCAAGGCACCATTACCACCTTTGTTGTCTTTAGGCGGCATAACTACCATCAGGAAATCCGACTGCTTGTTTGTCTTATAATATCATAAAAAAATATAAAAAAGTGAAACTTCTGTATCGACGAGAGAAATATACCGTCACGTTTCGCTGTTACGTTTATTGACATAGAGTAACGCTCCACATAAAAAACTCCGTATGTTATCGCCTAATTTAATACTGCGTTCTTCGGGCTTTTTGTTTTAGTATCCGAAGGTAGCTTAAAGATACATAAAGTAACTTGCGATGTAGTTCTTTTTGTGAAGTAAAACTTGCTACTACCCGGAAAATGATGGCATAAATAGGTTTCACTTTACACTGAAACACAATACACTCACACACAAGCACAGGCACGTTTTTTGTAATAATTCAGAAGACAGTAATTGCAATAATTGGAATTGTAATTATTGAACTGATACTTAGTTATAATTACTGTAATGTTATTAACTCAATTAAATAAAGATAAAATGAAGTAGGATTGTTCATTTGACAGACTTTGTAATGACTCTTTTAATCATCTATACTTATAATAAAACTGAAGAAGAGTTAATTAAATTAATTGAGGATATTAAAAAGTGGGCGCGAGCAACTAAAAAAATAATTTTTACCATTTTTGGATTTTTTGTCTGTCTGTATGCAATATGATATATTCGGTGTCTTGAAGTGATCGATAAGTAGCGTTTACTTTTATTTCTATCAGATAATCCATGTCCTAAACACCAATGTTTTAGGTAGGTTGAGGTTAGGTAATTTTAATAGGTCAATTACCATCTAAGGGAATGTCAGGTAAGACTTAAAGTCAACAGTAGGTATCGGAAACTATTACTAACTAACTAATTTATAACTACTAATTCCTAAGGTCCAGGAAGCCTTAACGTCTACCTTCACCCATCACAGAATTTTAATAAAAACACTTAATCACAAAAAAACACTTTATGCCTTTTTCTAAAGTATCTTCACGCCCATATCCCCGAAGAGGTAGGAACAACCAGGGCACCCACGACTAGCCGAAGACACTAAGCCCCACATTATTATAGGTGACAAGCCTATCGCCAACCGGGCACATATCCAATCCCGAGCAACATTTTTTTAAATTAGAAAATTTTGAAAACCCAATTTTCTCTTTGTTGCCCAGCCCGGGATTCGAACCCGGGACCTCGTGCAGTCAAGTCCAACACTTGAACCGCTAGACCACATAGGCGACAATTTTCTAAGTATTTTTAGGTAAGTTCTTATCGCACTGTTAGGTATAACTTTTTATGTGATAGGTCAGCGAACACAGAATAAGAATATTTTTTTGTTGGAAACAAGAATTTAGGGCTATTGAGGCCTTGGGGTAACAAAAGAGTGGAAATCCTCTAGCTCCAAATTTTTACCAAATAAAATGAACATTTTTAGTCCCTTTTTTCCATTATGTACTATTTAGGAACAATATACCTAATCATATTTATACAATATGCTGTAGGTAAGTTAAAACAGAAAAAATCAAAGAAAAAAGATTTCTAATATTGCTTACTAGATTTCACAGATTTTTTTTCACGGATGTGTATGGTACTCGAGGTTTTATTACCGGTTGCCCTTTCCTAAATCTGCCCGTTAGCGAACATTCACACGCGACTCATGATGGTAAGAAACAACTATGCTCTATACGTCTACACTATAGATGTTACAGGTGTCCTTTCCCATGTAATTTCTTGAATGTTGGCCGTTTTCCCAAGCAAGCAGTTGCATAAGTTAATCAAATAGGTACCCATACTACTATAATCCACAAATTTTATCTCCAAGAAAATAATGAAAATCAGGACCAAAATTTCAGGAATTTTGGTCTTTAGGTGAGTTTTAAGGAAAATGTTAGCTGTGCATTTTTCCACCAGAAAAGGACATTACCAAATTATGAAGAAATTAGAACTAGATGGAAAGTACCAGTTTAATACAAAATACAATTTGTATACAACTGGTACTTAACATCATATATATACAATTTTTCAAAATTTGTTCTTAATTTACATCCATCTCTGAGTACCCGTTGTTCAACGTGACCAAAGCCACATTATAAATTCATAGCAACTGTTGACATGCGGAGTTAAAGAGGCCAGAAGATGACAGAGATGAGCACGTCCTGATGGCTTAACACCAAAAGATGCTGTATTCGCAATTTACACAGATATAAAAATAGACAAAGATTTTTATATCAATGTGTGTGTCGGTGTAATTTATATATAAATTTAAGATTTTATTTAATAAACCAGATTAGAACTTTGGTTCTGGTCTTATTTACCATCCTCTCAAAGAAGCGAAGACACCTTCATGTCCTTAATTGGTCAAGTGAGCCTGCTTGATCAGCTTTGAGAATATCACCACCTGCTTACCACCTACACTACCCGTTGGGTTCCGTCTGCTACCGTAGGTCTATTTGAGTATATATTAAACCTTATGTTAGGGCTAGGGCTGGTAGGCATCTAGGGCCTTAGGGACGTAGGGTTCTAGGTCATCTAACAAAACAATCATCTATTCTGTTCCGTGTCACCAACCATTAGTAGTAGGTAGTCGGTTCACCCGTCAAAAGTTGACGAATGACAATTAATGTATTTCATTGTGCTACAAAACTAGGGACCTTATTTTCAAAAGTTAATTGCACACATTATATACTTAGGTAATTAGTAAAAATGTTCCACATCTAAAATCGAGTATTTAAAATTGTTAATGCCTACGGCCTCAATGAAGTATTTTTGTTAACATCAAATAGTGACATCTATATTCCATATTAAAAAACAACTCACTACACAGTTCTGCTACTTTTAAATAGATAGCAGTAATATCAATTTAATTTAACGACATCTACATTTTTCATGTAAAACCATTTAATTAAGATGTTACTTTTATTTCACAGTAGTTCAACTATTCGGTCATAGATGGCGTTCAAGTAAATTTATATGTTTAGTTACATAGGAAGGCGATAGATGTCGTTTTATGTACACATGATATTTACTCACGAAAATATTAAATTAGCTTTTATATTTTTTGACAAAGACATGTACAAAATTCCATTCTTTTTTCAACCGTTTCAACATTCAACCGTTAATGTAATTTTTGATTATAAACAAAAATAGGTACATGTTATGTTCATATTTTTTAAGCAATACCTACTTCTATTTCTTTTATGCCTAAACATTTATTTAACCTTCGAATTCCAGCCACCATACTTCACTGGTTATATGTACTCACCTCCTTGATGTTTTTGTATATAATGATAGGAAAGAATGTATCTAGTTAACTTGAAAACTAGTAAAGATTGACAAGCCTTGAATAGAAATGGTTTGTATGAACAAGTAATAAAGAGCAAACAAGCAGATTTATTTTGTGTTAGTACTTAGTAAATAATAAGTGTTGCAT
>NJDD01007945.1:14345-29386 GCA_002245505.1 Calephelis nemesis | reverse complement strand
AGTGATTCCTGTGCTCGCCTTTTATGAGCTGCCTGGCACAAGAAGGCAGATGGTCTATTCTACAAAGGAGCAAGGACCAACACGGGGGATAATAAGTCTTTATATTTTAATCATGTATAATGTGAAACAGTTATAAAATACATCCGAATTGAAGACAGTAGTGGTAAACAGATAAGGATGAAAGTGTTATACTATCTTTATTAAAATAAATTTTATTTTTTAAATGTATCATTTATTATGAATGAAATAAAACTTACGAGCAGTAGGCCTGTAGAAAGCCTGGTCAACGACGACTGCATATGAAAAAAAAATGAAATAAATTAAAGGTTAATTAGTTATAAAATAACATAATAATGTTTTTTTTTGGGTTTCGTGTAAGAACCCCTATATTATTGTGTATGTATCTGTGTATGATATATAATATATAAAACTTATGTTATATACGAGTATATATAATTTATCATTTCAATTTTTCTTAATTTATTGAATACTTTGTTCATATTGTCAAATAACAAACCATAGTGAGATACAAAAATGAACAAAAGCCGAGCTTATCTCTATCTATCTAAGTACTAAATATTAAGTACTTGCAAGAAAATGATATTGAAACTTTTTAATAATGGCAAAATAAACAGCACTTTTTAAAAGTTAGCCTATTTAATATGGATACAGATCTATTTATAGAATTTTATGTTTTATAAAAATTATATCTACAGCGTTTTTTCAATCACATTCCAAGTAAAATTGAAAGTAAAGCTATTAGGTTGATCTTACTGCCGTATTTAGATTCGTTTAGATTTTTAGTATGTCAACAGTTGACAGCACAACAGTTGTCCATGACATTTGTTAAATGCTGGTGGTGGCTCCACATATTATGGCAATTTGTGTAGTTAATCAGTGTTTATATCTTTAAAAATATTTAATTAAAATAATAATAGAAAATTGGCAATAAAACCGCCCACACATGGAGGCAAATACAAAATAATTAATTTGTTTTTTATTAAAAAAAATAATGTGCCAATGAGAGACTACGTTTACAAATGGACTTTACGTTTGCAGCTGGACTATTTGAA
Organism: Calephelis nemesis; assembly: GCA_002245505.1. Classification (NCBI taxonomy): domain Eukaryota; kingdom Metazoa; phylum Arthropoda; class Insecta; order Lepidoptera; family Riodinidae; genus Calephelis; species Calephelis nemesis. The sequence goes on along the minus strand of NJDD01007945.1, from coordinate 28,313 downwards.
CGCATTTTACTATTATAAGGTAAACGTAAGTGGCCCATATTGATATAATGTATGCTTTATTGTCTCCTTTAATTACCTTGAAAAATGTATATTCAGCCAATATACAGCCGCTATTAGTAAAACATATATATAAGTACTATAAAACTGTATTCGTTGATTTTAAAGAGATCTATTAATTCAAACTATTTTTTGAGTTAAATTCGACAGATACTTGTTTTGACCATTGCTGAGATTTATCAGTAAGAGATCTTATTTAATATTGTTTACTACTTGGTAAAGTAATGCAATGTTGTAAATTCAAGATTACTATTTTCATGGTAATGTTAAGATTTTCACCTCAAACAGTACCCACGATATAGCATATACATAAGGTCACGGGTTTAATTTTTATACACAGTTTTCGTTCTCATTGCTTGCAGTACGAGTTTTTAGATTGACTGAATTTCTTTGAAGACGAAATCTTAATACTCCCTGCTTGTCAATCCCTTGATAACCTCTATAGATAATATGTTTTGTACTAAGAAGTGACTGTTATTTTTTATTCTGTTTTATTACAATGTTATGACATAGTTAATGTTTATAAAACTATCTTTGAACTTTTAGATAAAAATTTTAATTTTAGATTTTTTTTTTATTTTTTTTTAGATTTTAGATTTTAATTTTCTCTTAAAAAGCAACATTCTTCTACTCTTTGTTAGAAGAGTCGCTTCTTACAGTTTTATTTCTTATTCAATTTATCGAAAATGGCAAATAAAATACTTATACTTACATCCACCATTACCTGCAAATAAGGAAATCTTATTACAAAAAAATTCAATACGAGTGTCATAAATATATACTTCAACAAAACATGTAGTAATAACAAACAGAAAAGCAGACAGCACTTCGATATTAAGGATCATCATCATCATCTATAAAATTTGTAGTATTACATAACTAACGCGCATACATTTTTAACCGATTCTAAAAGGAGCAGGTTCGTAATTCGCCTATATGTTTTTTATGCGATTATTCGGCCAATAGTTAATCGATTTTGATGGTCCCGACGAATATCTATATGAGTTGTATCATGATCCGACGAATAGAATTTGCGTTATACTTAATAGAGTACAATTATTTAGAATTATTTTTTAAAATTTTTCGCTTATCTTGACGACTTATCTTGTTGCGGTCGTCAAAATAAATAAAAACTGTAAGACTCAAACAGTCAAATAGTACTAGTAGAATGTTGATAATATTTATATGAGACCATTTCACTCTTTCGCAAAAAATATTATCAAATCGCGACGAGGCACTTAATGAAATAGTTGGAGTCGGTTTTTAAAGTATTACAGCGCTTAATTACTTATTTGAAAGCTCGTACTTCCAAGGTGGTCTCATTAACACCAAGTATGGATTTCATGATGAGATCCTAGTAAAATTAAAAAAAGTTACAAAATTTTTGCGTACTCAAATAAGTACGTTTAGTATCTACTACTATTTAAATTATGCGGTTCGGCTTTTTCCGCTTTATACTTTTATTTTTAAATGGGCTGACATAATCTAAATTCAAGCAAAAAATTAATTATGTAATAAAAACTCTATCTATATTTTTATTTAGGTAGAGTTATTGGTACATAATTAATCATTAAAATATGTTGAAGTACATTCGGATTTCCGAAACTTGACGAATATAGCCGAAGCACATAATTTAAATACCACTACTATACAGTACAGTACTTTTGCAATTTTACCGTCGTTAGATTATTTCTTTAACAAGCAGCCTGGCTGCCAACATTTTTCAGAACATAATAGTCTGCAATATTTGCATCTTACCTGGTCCAGCATGGTCAACCACATGAACTGAAAATAAAAAGCCATGAATAAAGCAAAGCACCGCATATAATTTTAGTACAAGATGAAAAGAAGAAGAAAGTAAGAGAAACAATGAGGAAGATGAGTCGAAACAAATCGTACGGAAACAGAACATACAAAGAAGCGAAACCCTGTTTGTAAAAGGCAAATAATTTCACAAAATAAACGATAAGCAATATGTCTGAAGTCGTTTCTAGTAAATAAACTAAAAAAACGCAATTTGCTTTATTAAGAAAATATATTTCTTACTTTTTTAAATTAATAGTAACATTTTCGTTGCATTCGCGAGCTATTTTCCAGAAATTTCTTTAACCACTCATATTTTATCTCATTTGTATTTGATTCGAAAATCTCTCAGTTCTTTTATTTTTACCCGACTAGAGGGAATGTAAATGGAAGAGGGATTTATATTCGCCTCCTCGTTTTTTATGTAAGTTAATCGGTTTCACCATTATTTCTGAATCAATTTTAAAAACAGTTTTTTTTTAATTTGGTAGAGCGTATTTCCATTACCATCATGTCTGGAGATGATAATGGAATCTTGGATAAATTGAGAAAAATATTTCCTTTTTGTGTGTAGTTTACTTATTGAAATGTTATGGTTAAAAGTATAGTAGTTTCTGCAGATTTTTCCTGCTATAGATAAACCTAAAAAAAAATTAATAATCCTCGTTTTGGGTTACGTATGCGCTATACATTCTTTTTAAAAATATTTTACGCACAGATGTAGTTCTACTGCTGTTTTATTACCTATACTGATACAGATAAATGAAACTGGAGTTACACACTATCTGATTATGGTAATAGTAAGTAATAGTAAGTAGGGGCTATTTTTGGTTACACTTTTGGCTTCTAGGATGTTATCAAGTCTAGGCAGGAGGATATATTTTATTTATATCTTCATTTGATAAAAATACAACTTGTGTAGAAGAAGGAAAAAAGTCATAGGAGTAAGGAAAAGTAATAGAGTTAAAATACTCTCTGCATACTTTCAATTCAAGATAGAAATAAATTAAAGAAGACAAAGTATGCAATTGATAAAATAGTGAGGAATATCATACCATATGCAGGATTGTGATCAACAACGTGTACTGTAAAAAATAAATTTAAATAAATTTTATGTTGCATATTTTTTTGTCAATTAGTTTAAAAATCGTGAAAAGTGTAAAAAAACATTTAAGTTTTCAAATATTAAATTAAGACCTAATTATCCTTGAGCACAAAAAAATCTTTAATGTAAAACTTATTATATTTTCATTTATTATTACAAATATAACAATTATTATTTCTTTGAGAACTTTTTAATTGGATAATTTTAATTTAATATTTATTTACTTGCCTTGTCCAGGGTTGAAGTCGACTACGTTAACTGAAATAAGGTGAATAGTTTTTGAGAAATAATTTTATTATTATTCTATATTTCGTTTCTTTATTTTGTTTTTACTTTACGATTGTTTATTTAATTAGCTAAATACTTGCCTTGTCCAGGGTTGTAGTCCACTACGTTAACTGAAATAAGATGAATTGTTTTTGAGAAATGAGTCAGTTAATTATCATTTTATAAATCGTTTCTTTGATCTTACTTTTAATTTAGGATTTAGTATACATTTATCTAAACACTTGCCTTGTCCAGGATCGAAGTCTACGACGTTAACTGAAATAAAATTTTGTTTTCTTTATTATTTTTTCTGCTATTTAATTTTATTCCTTTTATTCAATTTTAATAATCGTTATATTATAATTCTAATTTTTTGTTCTATAGAATAAATTTAGCTACACCAGCAATTAATTTCGTTCCAATTTCGTTCCTACCATTTTATTGTTTTTAGATGTAGTATTTAATATAATATATTAACGTTGGATAAATTTATCTCATTAGTCTAACGTGATAGCTTAATAATAATTGTTTAATGTAGTGGTATATTTGGGGTTTTCTGTACATTACAGGTGACTTTAAAATGTGTTATGGATTACTTTAAATAAATTCAAATACCTTCACTAGGATTGTGATCCACCACGTGAACTAGAAGAAAAAATGCTTATATAAATACTTATATACTTAAATACTCGATCTGGGACCCCTACAAAAAATGTGGCGTCTGCCTTTGTTTTATTATGAACCTGTGGTCCACCTCGGCTTCGCACGGTTATGAAATATACATATAAACCTTCCTCTTCAATCACTTTATCTATTAAAAAAAACCACATCAAAATCCGTTGCGTAGATTTAAAGATTTAATCATACAAAGGGAGATAGGGACAGAGGAAGCGACTTTGTTTTATTTATGCTAAGTAGTAATGTCTAGCGTGACAGCCTAATAATAATAATTGTTTGATGTTTGGGTTTTGTTTGGGGTTTTCTGTATTACAGGTGACTTTAAAGTTATGGATTGTTATGTATTACTTTAAATAAATTAGAATACCTTCACTAGGATTGTGATCCACCACGTACACTAGAAGAAAAAAAAATACTTTAAGTCAAATATCGATCTGGGACCCCTACAAAATATGTGGCGTTAAATAAATTAAAATACCTTCACTAGGATTATGATCCACCACGTGAACTAGAAGAAAAAAAATACTTTGAGTCAGATATCGATCTGGGAACCCTACGAAATATGTGGCGTCTGCTTTTGTTTCATAGTAAACTAGCGGCCCGCCCCGGCTTCGCACGGTTATGAAATATACATATAAACCTTCCGCTTCAATTACTTTATCTATTCAAAAAACTGCATCAAAATCAGTTGCGTAGTTTTAAAGATTTTATCATACAAAGGGAGATAGGGACAGAGGAAGCGACTATGTAGTGATTTCCAGCATGACAGGTTAATAATAATATTTTGTTTGTTATTTAAATGTAGTGGTGTGTTTGGGGTTTTCTGTTTTACAGGTAACTTTAAAATTTATAATGGATTACTCTAAATAAATTCAAATACCTTCACTAGGATTGTGATCCACCACGTGCACTAAAAGAAAAAAAATCTTTAAGTCAGATATCGATCTGGGACACCTATAAAAAATGTGGCGTCTGCCTTTGTTTCATTGTAAACTAGCGGCCCTCTCATAGTTTTAAAGATTTAATTGTACAAAAGGAGATAGGGACATAGGAAGCGACTTTGTTTTATACTATGTAGCGATATTTAACGTGACAGCTTAATAATAATAAAAATTGTTTAATGTTTGGGTTTTGTTGGGGGTTTTCTGTATTACAGGTGACTTTGAAATTTATTATGGATTACTTTAAATAAATTCAAATACCTTCACTTGGATTGTGATCCACCACGTGCACTAGAAGAAAAAATATTTAAGTCAGATATCGATCTGGGACCCCTACAAAAAATGTGCCGTCTGTCTTTGTTTTTTTTTTATAAATTGACGTTTTATGCTTTCAATAAACAAAGATAAAAAAAGCAATAATTGGGCTTTCATGAGCAGATATTTACTGAACTCATATAGAAAAATCCAATACTTGCTCGATAGTTCAAAATATATTAAAACAAATAGAATATTTTGTATTTATTTGTATAAAAAATCTACCTTATCCAGGATTGTTGTCCATAAAATTTACTGATAGAAAAAATAAATGTTTCAGATATTTGATTAAGACAAAAAACAGTGTCCTTTCTCCTGTTTATCTCCTGATTTTAATAAATCTTTGATATTTTATTGTCATTTCTTAAGTTCATATGTTGTACATCAGGCTTAGGATGTGTAAAGAGATACGTTTTTATATTATTATTAAAATATTTGATGAACGGATGTAAATAATCATATCTTCTTATTGTGTTTAGATTATGGACAATGGTCTACTTTTATTATATTTTTCCAACTTAAGCCTTCATTACATTGCCAACATTTGTTTACGCTTGTGAATAGATATACTGCTTACTTTATTGGTTTAGTTGATATTGTTCATTCATTTCTTCTATAATTAGGTTTTCTAGTAAAAATATTTTTAATGAATGAATTTACTTTATACTTTTAATATCTATTAAATGTTGTTTTGAGGTTTTTTAGGAATTGAAAAAATGTTGTTTCTGGTAAAGAAGTTTGTAGATAAGATATAGATACAGGAATACGAGGTATCTTTATTCTTATTTATATATCTTAAAAGCGTACAAGATCAACAAAAATACAAACAATACAAGTATTAAATTTGTCGTAAAGTAAGTACTTATGTCAAACGTAAAATTTGTTTATAAAATAATCATTTTTAAAGAATTGTGTTGGCAATCATGAATGTATCCAGTGTATTATCTGTCTTATTATACTAAATTATATCGTGTTGGCAATCATGAATGTATCGAGTGTATTACTTTTCATATTAAATTATATCATGTTGTCTTAGTTGTACATCGGATTGTATTTATTAATCAAGTATTTGTTTTAGCTATTATTTAAACCTCAGATAAAGTCTTTATCTGAGATTTAAACCATTTGTTTTTGTCATAAAGTAATTGCCGGTACCTACTGATATTGTTAATTTAATTATCTGAATATCCGCTTGAATGTCATGTTGACCGCTGGAAGAAGTATTGATGTCGACTAAAAAAACTTTATAAATAGTTTCGTTGTGGCAAGATGGCCACAGTCGTCGTACAATTTTGAATCAGTAAATATATTTGAAGATATAAGCAAGATTTGTTTTATTGAAAGACCTCAACAATTGTGATTTGATTATTGCACAATAAATATTTTACCTATATACTTTTACAACTTAGTGGAATATAAAGACCAAAATTAGAAAAAGAAAAGTATAAGAAGACTAGGTACGTTTTGATAAATTTAAAGTGTTTACATGGACCTAAAAATAAAATATAAATGGTAAGATAATGAATAAAAATATACTAGCATTAAAATGTAAACATAAAAAGCCCTCATCCCAGCCATTTAAAACTGAACAAACGATTAAAAGAAATGGCCTGGTACTTACCACCACCTTGAGCACTGGCCATTGCTATCAAAGCAAGGACAACAATCTGGAACAGGATAAAACACTTCATTTTTGAAACTGCCAAACACTTGGAAGTAGAAATGTTCACGGATATATTGTATATATAAACCACACAATCCAACTAAATCAATATTATAGATAAGATTACTCTGTCAAACAAACACAAATCAGATAAAAAACGAATTTGAAAAATGGTTAACCATAAAACAATTGCTACCGTTTAACAATTTTCTCGTAAAGTGAAGCGTTTAAATAATTCGCAAATACTTGATATTAAAACGTAATTACTGATAAATTTCATAGAAAAATTACACGTCTTTTGGAGATAAGGAGAATGAATAATCAAAATAGTTTTACAGATAAGATTTGTAATCACCAATAAAAAGTTTCCTTTGTTATTTGAACCAATGATAAATACACTCGTGTTATCTTCTTAATCTATTAAGTCTTAAAATTTATTGCCATGATGCAATTTTCGATTTATTGTGATTTGAAGACAAATGAGTAATTCGAAAACTGATTTTGTTTGTTTTAAAAAGATGTCTTTAAATGAAGAAACACTTGTACTGTTTATTTAAATAAATATTTAGAAGTTTCACCAAGCGAACAATAGAAAATACCCAATAGGTATATGCATTTAAAAGAGTTACTTTCTGAATTAGCATTACAAATAGAAGAGAATAGATATAACTTAAAATGAAAATTATGCTTTTATAAACACATGTTATCTAGATCTATAAACTATTATATACTTTACAAAAATACATTGTGGACTACAAAGACTTGTAGTGATTTTCGAGTAATTTGCGAAAAAATGAATAAACTTAGGTCAAGCCTTAGCTTGAATAGCAACAAAATCATTTATTTAGTCTATTGAACAGTCTTAGGACGTTTAAAACAAATATCAAGTTAAGGTCATCGGACATTTTATTTGCTAACAACTTAAACACACATCCCGCCATTTTTTTCAAGGAAAATACACAATTATTTGTAGACACAATAAACCGATGTCGAAAATATCAAATAACCGATCCAATAAACCTTATAATGATATTCTAGGTCTGATTGTGTCACTTTTATATATATTGTCATTGCATAATGCAATAATTGTTATTTTTTTTCTACCAGCTTTACCTGCGACTTCGTTAACGATTTGTCTGCAGTAAGTGCTATCGCGATTTAAATGATTAAATTGTCATGAATCGTAATGGATGAAATTTTGAGTTCATAATGTTCGAATGTTTCTCTATGTTTCGGATGTTATTTGGTAAATCTATAATGAGTGTTATTATATCTGTAACTTTTAAACTACAAATATTATGAATTGAAAAAAATATACGAAATAATCTGCAAAACACATATTCCAAAGAAAAGCGAATAAATAAAATCGGACCACGCGTTAATGAAGAAAGCCCATTTTACATTTTGCCTTTTACCCCTTTGCCATGGCAATCCCGTTAGTAAACGGGATAAATACTTTTTAACCTTTCTCGGAACATAGAGTGCCCACTACCCAATTTCGCTATGAACGGTTCATTCGATTTGGCGTCGGTATAAAGAAAGATTAAAATTCTAAAAATGCTAAGAATGTGTTCTGCATCCCATTTTTAGTTACCTGTACCTACCTGTTATTTAGATAGGATATTAAATCTTCAATTTAAAGATTGCATTCCAACGGTTTTCTTGAAGATAAGTATAGATTTTAAGAGTATTATATTAAATTGTTATTTATAAAGTAGTTTTTTTTTGTGTAGGTACCAATAATACATTAAAATTAATGTTACCAGGCTCAGGTATGTTCAAGCTGATTTAATTTTCATCATTGCCATATCATATTGAGCCTGAGATTTTGACTTTGGTTTATTATTCAGAAAACTAAAAACTTTTTAAAAATTAAAGACTTAAGTAGTTAATATATCGGTAAATGATTTTATATACAAAAATTAGGATTGTTATGATCTATCATTTATTTACCTTGCAATAACAGCTCTTTTTAATGTTAGTATTCTATAGCTATGGTGCGATATTTATATCAAAACATTTAAATATAAGCCCTAGCTTCAATTAGGGTTACTCAGTACAAAGCTAAACAATTAAAATTTGTATCAGTAAATGTTTTTCTTTATCTAAAATAGATCATGAAAATATACATAAGTACATGGAAACATTTCTAAAATGCCTTCTCATTAAAGAAAAATAATTCGCAGCAGTTATTAATAACGTCATTTTGTAAAAAAATATCAAGGAAAAGCATAACAATTTTATTGATCAAAAAACAAAAACTAGATTACGTAAAACTTATTTTTGAAAGTTATCTAATCTTAAATGCTACACAAATTTAATGCATTAAAATATTAGTCACATCCTTTTGCTATTTTGATCTATGGATCTAGCTACATATTTCATTAGGTTATATTTATTGAAACCGGTGTAGATTATACATGAAGAAACATTTGAGGGACATGTTCTATCAGAAGTTGCGTAAAAAGTAATGAACTCATAACAAATGTTATCAATACATACCATTACTGGATTCATCTTCAAAGATTAAAATGTAAATACAGACGACACTGGACAGAGAGAATTAACTGAGAGGAATGTCGCCGAATATTTCGCAGGCTCACTTATAAAGCATGAGATAACCCAGCGATCTTAGTCAATATTTGGATATCAGTGTTAGCGTTAAAATATATTGTTCGTGTACCGATTTTCCTAATTGTTTTTGTTTAAACGACTGAATTCTGTGAATTGTAGGATATCAGACTTACAGAATTTGTTTAATGAACCTGCTTTGTAGAATTCTTATAATTACGCGCAGTAAAAATACAAAAACCGACTACAACTACACAACTATTTTATTAAGTATATATAATAACATTGCAATTTGATAATTCTTTTTTCGTAAGATTTCTAATGTTTCCGAAATTATGATCTGACTAGTTGTTCTGGGGTTATATTTAAGGCCCCATACTCAGTCAGTCAGTCAGGCAGAAGAGCCAATCACCGCACTCCCTCGTTCCATAATTACTATGAAATATTGCGCTCTAAAGTTGCGCGCTAAAGTAAACGTCTTAAGCGACAAATCACTATTTTTGACACTATAAAAGTAATTTGAAAAAAAGTATAAAAAAACTGAAACTCTTATCTTTTAGGTATAGTACTTATCTATGTTCATGTTAAATCTGGTGTCGATATTTTCACAATTGAAGTAGACAGTTGGGTTTGGCTTTCCAAAAAGGGTTAACTTTTTAATTTTTTTCTATCGAGCAAAGTGAAATGAATCGTGTTTTGAAACACTAGTCTTATAAAACATATTCATGTTAATCTTGTGTATTTTTGTCAGCAAGATCCATGATTGCTTTGTATGAAAAAAGAGTAAACTGCTGACGTAGAGTATATGGCTCCTTAATAACTAGCTGTTACCCGCAGCTTTACTCGCGTGGCTTTGTCTTTGTGTTTGCCCGGGCTCCTTTGCAGAATAAACCATCTGCCTTTCTGCCAGGCACCTCATAAAAGGCGTGCATTTGCTTACCGTCACTAACACCGTGACGTCTGACTAGGTGGCAGAGTTTCTCAGCGACTCGCCAGGATTGATACCACCGTCTTACCTATTCCTGTCGCCATAACGTCAGCTTGCCATCGGAGGTTAAAATAGTCGGTAAACTTACTTTATGCTCGAGGCCTGGCATCCCGGCCTCAGGTTAACAACGCACCATTACCACCTTTAGTTACATTACACTCACATTTATACTCTAGGTGGCGTAAATTTCTTACTATCAGGAAATCCGTCTGCTTGTTTGCCTTCCAAAATCATAAAATAAAAAAATAATAAAAAAATAGCGGGCAGTTAATATATTTACTGAACTGGAATTGAATTAAAAACTATAAATAATTTATTCCTTTTTTAAACGTACTTACTTATGGATACTTCCATGAATGAACATTCCAACACACTTTCGTATTTTTAGTGTAAGTACGGATAGTATTATGGATTATATTTTTTTATTTAATTGGTTTCCGCACAATAAAAAATGTACTTACTTTAGTGAACTGTTTAACACAATTTCCAATGATAAGAGTTATCAGTGAACTAGTTTTTGTGTAATTACCTAAGGCTCCGTTCGGTAAATCACTCGATGAAAGTATGATTACCTAAAGGCAGAGTTTTGGCCTTTTAGGGATGTTAATGAGCTGAGATGCAAGAAGTGTAATAAATAAGGAAGTAAGTAAGTATCTTCACGCCCATATCCCCGAAGAAGTAGGCAGAGGCACAACCAGGGCACCCACGATTAGCCGAAGACACTAAGTCCCACAATGTGATAGGTGGCAAGCCTATCGCCAACCGGGCACATATCTAATCGCGAGCAACATTTTTTTTAATCAGAAAATTGGAAATACCACATTTACTTTTTGTTGCCAGACTTCGGATTCGAACCCGGGAGCTTATAAAGTCAAGTCCAACACATGGACCGCTAGACCACACAGGTTTTATTTAATTACTTATTCAAGTCTTGAATTAGTCCAGCTGTGAAAATGATGATGAATAGATGGTAAAAAGCTTTCCCATAAAAATTGTTTTTAAGCTTGCCAATGTCAGGTAGAAAGAAATCAGGTCTGCTAGTCTAGTTAAAAAAGCTTTGGTCAGTACGTTTTAGCTTGTATTTTATAAAAGTTTGAAACTTAATAACTGTTTTGTGACTTATTTTAACTGAGATATTACTATCTACATGACTCAAAGAAAGTAGCATAGTTATGTCACATACTAACTTTATATAATGTTGCCCGCGTGGTTATTGGTCCCATAGGAACATTTTTTTACAACAAAAACTATCCTATGTGTTATGTATTTCATGATAATCTGCTTAGAAGCTTTTACGTGAAGGAATAACATATATACAAACTTTCACATTTATAACATTAATACGATGAAAATTTTGGTTTATAAGATACTTTAAAATTTTTGGCAACTTTTAAACTGTTTCTAATATCTACATTTTTCAACAATAATTGGTTTATAAAACTATAATAATATAGGTATGCTAGTATATTTTTTGTCAATATACAAATAGCAAAAGTCTTACGTAGTTTAAACAATTCAAATGGGTGTGTTAATATTGGAATACCAGAATAGCATACAACTGGAGCGTGATTGGTGTTATGCCATTTATGCAAACATCCATTCATGTATGGAAGTATTTCCAATGTAAAATAGTTTTATTTATAGTGAATAATTATTCACGTTTAGTGTGGTCTAGTGGTTCGGTATTAGGATTGAAATCGTGAAATTCCAGGTTCGATCCCAGGGTCGGGAAAAGAAGAAAAATTTTTGTTCGTGATTGGATATGTGTCCGGTTGTCGAAAGGCTTGCTACGTTTCGCATTGTGGATTAAGAGTGGTGACTAGTTGTGGGGGCCCTAATTGTACTTCTGCCTACGTTTACGGCGATACGGGCATGAAAATATACTTTTTTTAATTATTTACCTCACCAACTAATGATAAAGTTTTTAATGATAAAGTAGTTTTATTAATGATAAAGACTTAGGTTTGTTTTTTATAATTTAAAGATTGACTTTTTTTACAAAGGTAGGTTGTGTTCTATGATTTGGTCTTATGGAATGAATGGCAGATGAAAGATTAACAAAATTATTGATATAATTACAACACGAATGTAGATGAATGAAGGTAAGGTTTTCCCCCGTTGGCTCACTTGTTAGAATATACCATCTGCCTTTCTGCTAGGCAGATCATAAGACGCGAACACTGGTTAAATGTAGGTCACCTACAAGACCAATGGTGGTAGAGTGCTGTGCAGGATGTGCATTATGATTCTGTCATGTTTCAGTCCGGTAATAGCGTAGCTGTACACTTACACAATAGGTAACGTTTATGGTGTCTAAACTCCAGAGTTATCTCTTGCCTTCAGGAAAACCGTGTGCTTGTTCGCTGACCTCTCACATAAAATAGGCATGTAGACCAAACCGCCCGCATTTTATTAAGGGTAGTGTAGAGTAATGAATGTGAAGAAAGCTAACCCAGGATGGCATTCGATACTATTTTCCTACCCTGCAAGGATTAGCGTGAAAGTATGCTTGTATGTATGATTTAGTACTAGCAGCTCGTCCCAGCTTCGCGCGGGTAGAAAAACGTTGTAATTATTAACCTTCCGCTTCAACCACTCTATCATTAATAAAACACATCAAAATCCGTTGTGCAGTTTTCAAGATCTAAGCATTTTTTTCATTTTGCCGGGATAAAAACTATCTTATGTGTTAATTCAAGTTGTGTGTGTATGTCGAATTTCATGACAATCGATTCAGCAATTTTTGCATTAAGAAGTAACAAACAAACAAACATACAATCTTTCGCATTTATAGTATTAGTAGGATTCCAATTTTCATCATAGTTGATTCATTACCACAGTTCATTTTGGTATCACCTGGTACACCAGGCAAATATTTTTTATAAACATCTGTTACAAATTCATTTTCTATTGTACTAAACATAAAATAAGTGAAATTAATATATAATGTACCTTTTGGTATAATTCTTTCTATCATCGGAACATAGAGAAATTCCATTTGTAATTGTCGATTTTGTTTTTATATACCATCCATACCACTACCATCTAGCACTGTCTGACCATGAAACAGCACAGATGCTCTCCGTACCTATTACAGAAAAACCGAAGTATAGAAAGTCCTATTACGCCTTTAAAAGGCAATATAGTGAAGAAAATGTAAAAACCTTTCGAAAATGCCTCGTGAGTCTCATTTTTCATGATGTTTATTCCGAAAAAGATTTTAATACAGCTTTTAAAATATTTTATGATATATTTAAATTGCTTTATGGATTATGCTTTCCTATCAAAAGATATAAAGTAGCACTTTGTCGTCAAAGAACACCATGGATAAGTAGAGGTATCAAAAAAAGCTGTAAAACTAAACGAATGTTACAGCTTAACTACTATAAACATAAAACGTCACAGAAAAAAAATATTTATTTAAATTATTCTAAATTATTAAGGAAAGTTGTTGACCAATCTAAGCAAAACTGTAATACTAAATATATTAATCTCTCGAAAAATAAACATAAAGCAGCTTGGGAAATTATAAATGAATATTCGAATATCTTGAGAGATAGACATTTTATTAAGGAGATTA
>NJDD01007945.1:0-12834 GCA_002245505.1 Calephelis nemesis | reverse complement strand
AATAAGTGAAATTAATATATAATGTACCTTTTGGTATAATTCTTTCTATCATCGGAATATAGAGAAATTCCAAGAAATAAGAGAAAAAAAGTTAGTTAGAGAGTTAAGAGAAAATATAGAAAAATTTGTAATTTACCATTTTGTTTTTATAATTTTACTATCTTTTTAAGGGATTTTGCTTTTTGCTATACTCGGACGAGGGCTAATTTAAATCGACACATAATTTGAAATCTATTTTAAATTTTTATTTCAATTCGAATCAAATAAATGATTTCGTAGTCCCGAGAAGCTTCAACCGGTTGGCTAATTTTGTAATAAAATGAAACAGTGTGAGTTTATTTACATTAATAAATAAGGAAACATGAACATGAATTATCTGAATTTGTGTACCCTAAACAAACATCACTAAAAATCTGAAACAACTCTAGGGTATTGATAACTACGAAGACGCCGCGGCCGCCGACGCCACCAATGACGACGACAAAAACGGTGATGATGTTCAGAATCAGAATTAGAATAATCTTTATTCACTTGAACCATACAAGTTGTATTTGTGCGCGTCGACATTTTTAAAAACTACCACCGGATCGGAATCACGGGCTCACATTGAGAAGATTCGGCGAAAGAAACTCAACGGGCTTGTCTTTTTTCAAAAATAATATTTACAATATAAACTATATTAAAAATACAATCTGATTTTAACTTAAATAAAAGGTACAATCACATTACAAATGGCAGTGGGAGATTGAAATCTCTATCCCCAAGCATGTTCATCTTCCAAATACTCTGAGACCGTATAATAAATAGCCTTTTTGGCATAATTTCGCTTTTATGAATTTTTTAAACATTTTTAAACTTATTTAAAGGTAGGTGATGATAATGACGATATGAACATACAAAATGTGAAGATAGCACATGTGAACAAGCGGTTAATCTAGCATCTTAAGGTGGACTAGTTAAAAATGTTTGCTGAACGATGACGTCTACCGCGGGATTTCACAGCGCTCTGCGAACGCGAGGTTATGAAAAGTAAATAAATCTTACTTATTCCGAGAACAGAAGTTAAGGAAAAAATCATTAATCAAATTTTTAAACCTAGTATATTCGATATTTTTAAACCTAGGTGTACACATATATTATTTGACTGTCTCAAAACAGGTAACAAAACTCTGGACAAGTCACACAAATTGAATCTAACCCCAAAGTAAGCAAATTATATGCTTGTGTTATGAGTGTTAGTCAATAGTTCTAATACATAGAAATACTTAAAAAGATAGCAGAATAAATTTAATAAACACCCAGACATCATGCAGACATCTAAATGTTCATCACACAAATGCCTGACCCCGTCGGGAATCGAACCCGAGCCTCGCGGTTAGTCGGCGTAGTTAGGCGTATAGGCTGGCAACTCGACCAACGAGGCGGTCAAAACTAATTTTATTTAAAGGCGGTGAGTAGGTATTCCTATCGTACCCTTTACTTGTATGTCTCATTTGATACTAAAGGTCGAGATTAGAAATGTCTGATAGGTCTAAGACACCAGTCAATCCATTCAGGAATACTATTTTTTCGTGTATTAATCCGGGTTTCTTATGTGTAATATACCATCTGCATACTTGCCCGACAGCTCTTAAAGGAGTGTAGGTCAGGGGTCATCGACACCATGATCTCTAGTGGTAAAGTACTGTGTAGTAGCATGTCTGAATTGGGATACACCGTCTTTATTATTACTGCCGTCATGTTTCCCCGTGTTGGTCGGGGCTCCTTTGTAGAATAGACCATCTGCCTTCCTTGCCAGGCAGCTCGTAAAAGGCGAGCAAAGGCTTACTAACACCGTGACATCTGACTAGGTGGTAGAGTTTAGCAGCGACTCGCCCGGATTGGTACCACCACCTTACCTATTCCTGCCGCCATAACGTCATGACGTGTTCCGGTTCGGAGGGCAAGGTAGCCGGTAACCTTACTTTTGCTCGAAGCCTAACATCCCGACCTCAGGTTGGCAACGCACCATTACCGCCTTTGGTGTTTCTAGGCGGCGTGAATTTCTTACCAACAGGAAATCCTTCTGCTTGTGTGCCTTCCTATATCATAAAAAAATAATGACAGGATATGTTCCAGTCCAGAGGGTAGGGTAGCAGACATTGCACATTACGCCTAACATACTGGCACATAGGGACATACATATAATATCCTTGTGCTTGAATGTTTATAGAGTGTATCGCGTCAGTTCAGTCCAGTGTCAGTTATCTCTTTAGCATCAGATGTGTGTACTTGATCATTGTTTTATCATTTTACTAGCTGACCCTGCGAACTTCGTTCACGTAGCATTCGATACTCATTACCTTCTTTGTAGCCACCTATTTTTGAAGATACGTACGTATATGTAAGATGACCTGTAGGTTCAAATGGTTATCTACATATAGTGTTATGTCTGTGATTTCTAAACAACAAAACTTATGACTTAACGAAAAATACGGGACAGTCTGTGAAGCACATACTTCAAATCAAAAAACGAACAAGTTATATCGGACTTTAATGGAGTGAGTTGGCAGGCAGTTAAAAGGTACCCTATAAACTTTTTCAGAACTTAGAGTAACCAGTCAAATTTTGTTACGATTGCTATATCAGGTTCGGCGTGAATCGCGACCAGGAGACAGACAGACATACAGAACGACAAGAAATTTGTTTTTAAATACTTTCAATGTACAGAATTAACTGTCTTCAGTTTTATTATAACTATCGATACATATTATATTTTTAGGCGAAACTTAGGCATATGGCTTTGACCTAAAGGTGATCTAAAATCACGTTCTAAGATATGGAATTCGTATCAGAAATATCAGTGACAGATAAAAAGGAAATACCTACTTGAAATATTACTATCCTTTAAATATGAGATTAACATTATCTGATTCATTTACTTTATTATCCCGAGTATACTTCTTGAAACTATTTATGAAATTGGGAAGATGTTTTGAGCTGGTTATGCTAGTACCAACGGAAGAATGGTATTCGCTGCTCTATTACAAATCAACGTCAATTTGGTTTTCATAACAGCAAAAGATACACTTTAAAAATGCAACACGTGCAAATAACTTTTACCTTACCCACCCTCTAAATCGGCACACTACAGTGCCAAGCTCTTTTTGACAGACGAAATAGGTAAAATCCTGACACCTAAGCAAGTTTCAGTGTTGAAAATTTCCTAGTTTTTACAAATTTTATACCAGAACACATGTACTTTCTTAGGCAGCTCGCAAAAGACGAGCATAGGCTTACTGTCACTAGCACCGTGACATCTGAATTGGTTGTAGAGTTTCGCAGCGACTCGCCCAGATTGGTACCACCATCTTATCTATTCCTGCTGCCAAAATATCGGCACTTGCCTTTGAAAGATAAGGAAGCCAGTACCTACATTTATTTTGCTGAAGGCCTAACATCCCGGCCTCAGGTCGGCAGCGCGCCATTACCACCTTTGGTGCCTCTAAGCGGTGTGAATTCTTGTCATGTGAAAATTCAACTTCTTGTTTGCCTTCCAATATCATAAAAATAAAAAATTAATATAGCATTTTTGAAGGTCATGTATAACATCAAACTACCATTTCAGCCTACCGAGTAAGAGCATGCGAAGTCGCCAAACGTTACTACCATTACCTATATAATTATTCAAACATTATACCTACTGACCAAATAGATAAATTACAGTTTCTGTCGTCCAGTTTATCTTAAATTTGGATAACAATTTTAAGAATATATGACAAGGTCAGGCGATAAGTAAGTAATTCCGTAATACAAAAGTGATAATGTTCAAGTTCTTGCCAGCCACTTGAACTAAGTTAATAAAATTATCCTACAGGAAAGGTATATTAAGTATCGTAAGTAAAATTTGAAAGCTGACATGACCAAGAGGGTTATTAGCTATACTTTATGGAGATCTGTCCAGACCTTCAAGGTCATCAGCTTATTTGCATCTCATTTGTAAGCATCGCTATGGATATAAAATAGACTACAGGCTCATACCAAAAATAGATGTCGATATCGATAGAGGTCGATAGAACCATGACAAATAATAAGAAAGCGTGTAGTGCCGTACAAAGTGGTGTGCTAGAAATCCGGTATTTTTTTTAATTAAATTTATATTTGGTCACTTGATTTATTTGAGTTTCATATTGTTTCAGTACAGCTTCTAATCTAATGATAACAATGCCGTACAAAAATAAATGAGCAAAACGGACTCATTCTACCTGCACTTCTGAATTCTCACCTGCACTCAGTTGGACAGCTTATAGGTGACGGCATAGTGCTTATCTTATTATTTTATGCTTTTATATTTACATGACCCGTCTGTCTTTGGCATGAGCTTGTAGTCTACATCGCACTAGGTATGGGTATTTAATTCACTTTTGTAAAAACGTAAGACCAACCAGTTAAAAAACTAATTAATGCTTTTACAACTGAGCTGGTCTGATGATAGAGATGAAAAATAAGAGACGTAACCCTGGAATGTCTGCTGGCAAACCTATCATGTTTTTACTAATTTGATTTGCCTTAACTAGATTTCTTCATATTTTCATATTAACGAAAACTCGATGATAAGGGCCTGATGGCTGATCTTGGAAGTGTTAAATGGATCAAAGTTTAAAAGTTACAGTATTCTATTTCATAATTTTTGCAGTTCATCTAAATCAGGAACTTGAAAATTGACGTAATTAAGATGGTTCTTATCAATCATTTATGCAGTTCAGGTGTCGATGGTCATCTGTTCATTTGTAAGGATTGTAATGGATGTTAGTCGTATTATGGGTATTTAGTTTACTTTTGAACATATACGTATGACCTTACAATTATCGCCTCTGTGGTCTAGTGGTCCGCCGTCGGACTTGACTTCCCGTGTCACGGGTTCGATTCTCGGGTCGGGCAGCAAAAAAGTTCTATATTTTCAATTTTCTAATAAAAACAACGTTGCCCGGAATCGGATGTGTCTTGTTGGCGATAGGCTTGCCACTTATCACATTGTGGGACTGAGCGTCTTTGGCTAGTCTTTGGTGCCCTGATTGTGCTTCTGCCTCTCCTTTCGGGGACATGGGCATGAATATACTGAACTAACGAATGCTGATAATGATGGAGCTTGAAGATAAAAGACGTAGGTAACCCTGAAAGGCTTTATTCTTTTCTATTCTGATGACGAGGACTTGATGATTACAATCTTTGCAGTTTATATAAATCTCATCTAAAAGAGAGGTATTATTTGTGTAAGTTAGATGTAATAAACCAATAAATAGAAAACCAACAATTTGAAAAGAGGCTTTAGACTTCGGTTTGCTTTTTTAAGTAATAAAATGTTAAGCTATATTTAAGGCTTTTTAAGACCATCATATATAGGTAATAAGGCGTTTTAAATCATAGCACTCGAGCCAGGCGAACTGAAAATTGACATGTAACTTTTTTATGAAAGAGCAACTGAAAGCGCCCAGGTGTGGCTACAGCTATTTTGAGGACTTAATTTTATCCTCTAGACCAGGGTTTCTCAAACTTTTAGCTCCACGTACCCCTGTTAAAGATTCCATGTTACAGCGAACCCCTACAAGAAAATTAAAGTACTTAACTAATTAAGTCCCCCACAAAAAGAAACAATGATGTTGATTATTTACAAAAATTATGTTTTTATTTCAATAAAAGTCAACATTTTTACTACTTGGTGTGCTTCTTTTCTATCAATTTTAGAAATGATTTTGGACAATTTTTAAATTTAATTCTGACTTGACATCAAGTCAATTTCTGTATTTAGCGTCACCAAATGTAACGCACGTGCCTGTCACTTGCCAATCATCATAGCACCATTACATAAATTTTGTCGCGTACCCCTTGCCGTCGAATTGCGAACCCCTAGGGGTTCGCGTACCCCACTTTGCGAAAAGCTGCTCTAGACAATAAAAACGACTTGTTTAATAGTAACGAGCATAAAAAAAAATATTTTGATACCTAAATAAGACTAGATGTTTTTCCAACCGCACTTGATGTGCACAAGTTTTCAGCAATTTTTTTTGAGGCAAGCTTTTATTTGTAAGGGCTATGGCTATTTCCATGAGTAGATTTGTTAAGTATTATTGCAGGTGTATCAAATAAGTCCATAACTCATACACTTTTTGGGTTGGGAATTTTAGGAGTTTGATACTATGGCCAACTTCCGATTCCATCATTACATCAGCTTCATGTTTTAATTACACTGCACTGTCTTCTGATTCTTACATACATACTTTTTACAAGCTAGTAAAAAGATGGTGGTAGTGATAGTGGTACATAAATTTCATGAAAAACGCATATTAGATTAATCAGTCTTTTATTTGAAACCAATAAACTTAAAGTACATTCTAAAGAACCTATAAACAATTTAAAGGTAATATTAAGTTTAAAATCTTATGAAACTTAATTGAATTTATTTGTAATATGTAAAAATATGTCTTCTGATTCTTATAAGCTTGTAAAAAGATAGTGGTAGTGATCACAGTACATTAATTTCATGAAAAACGCATATTAGATTAATCAGTCTTTTATTTGAAACCAATAAACTGAAAGTACATTCTAAAGAACTTATAAACAATTTAAAGGTAATATTAAGTTCAAAATCTTATTAAACCTAATTGAATTTATTCGTAATAATATATCTATTAGTTCTTACCTATTACTATTCAAAACAAAGAAATAACAATCGCCACCTTTAAGTTACACGTTAAAATCATTTATGACATTGTTTTCGAGAGTAAGATTCTGTTCTAAAACTAGTCTAACTTGATTTTATTTGGCAGTTATCTGTGGATTTAATTATCAAGTCACATTGATAAGTAATACTGACAGGTAATAAATATAAGTTATAAATTAAACAAATGCAAACGGTAATCTCTTGCTTCGCCCATATGTAATCTTCAGTAGTTTCACAGCATTTGTGTTGAGGTTAACGTGGTGCAAAATATTCTGGAATTCAAATTATATAGATTACTTTAAGAAGGTTCACGTCTTATCCTCTAGTGATTATTCAGAGATCCTCTAGTTTTGTAGAGATATATTTCTAATACCTGATAAGCGCTTCTTACCTTTTACCACGAAGGTCATGCAGCAGAAACTCGGTATATGGTAAAGGCTCTGGTATGAAGCTATATTACTACTGAAGATTACACTCTTAACAAAGACCTGATGTCATTTAAGAAAATAAATAGAAGAAGCCGTTATTTTGAGTAAATATGTACTTAAATTAAAATTAAAAGGGTGGTCAGTTCGACCAATCTTTCGTTTTGACTTTGTTAATTGACACCTCAATACTCTTTTAGAAAGAGAGGTCGTTACATTATAGTGAATCAGCAGTGTTTGGAAATGACATCAGGTCTTTGTTATAAGTGTAACCTCCGTAGACTTAATATAGTTTCATGGGCATTGATAATTTTTTCGTGTCGTTTTCAGGTGTAGTCTCCAAGTCGAGTTTATTGTGAATTCAATACTCAAAATAAACTCGACTAGGTATGTGTGCATATAAGCCCTTCCCATGAATTTACGAGGTTAAAATTGCTAGCGTTTCCGAAAATCATTTGTAATAAAACTTTGAACATCAGGTCCACTAAAGATAAATAACTTTCAGACCAAAGGCGCTATTAAGTTTGAGACGTAAATCACCAAACAAACTATACCAACTCATGGTAAAGTTTGCGTATCTGTTGCTCTTTCACGGATAAACCGCTAAGCCGATTATAACAAAATTTTATTCACATATAAGTAAAGACCCGATTTCAAACATAACCACCCTTTTTTTGTAAAAATCAGTCCCCAGATATTTATGGGGGATAAAATTTTATATGAAAATCTATTCTACGCTAACAAAGTCGCTGGTGAACAGCTAGTTGTAAATCAATTGTACTGATATTTTATTATTCCACTGATAAATTGAATAGGTAAGGAAATATGTGTGACTACCGATGTGAGTTAATATTATTGTGAGTGGGTTATGACACCATAGCAGCCTGTCTACTATTTTCACCGCCTTACCTAGTGCTGGTACCAATATTGCAAAGAAGGATATGTTGGCAGCAGTGTTGCAAAAACAGAATTTTTTGAAATTATAGCCCCTTACTACAAAAAATAGACGCCTGTTTAACTAAACACTATCTAAAATTGACATCCAAATAATAACATATCACGCGTGATGACGTGGCGGCATATTATTGATCGATAATCCAATTTTAGACATTGTTTAGTAAAATGCGTGTTCAACGTGTGTTCATAGTAGGGGAGCCTAAAAGGGGATTTTTGAACTAACTCAGGCGCGTCAGATTAAGATATGGGAGATACCCTGTACCATTGTTGAACACCTCCATTATGTATCAAATCTCTACATGTATCAAGATGCCAATAAGTTCATGTTTGAATTTTCTAATGATTTGGACAAGACGTGCGGAAGTAGGACTTTCAGAAACTTTCAAAAACCAAGTTATATGTGTTAATTGTCCATTACAGCAATCTGTCTAATTGACATCTTTCTGTCATCGGAGACACATAAAGCATATATATTATTAATATCTGATGAGTTCGGCTATGATCAAGTGAATGAAACTGCTATTTTAGCTTCTAGACACTTAACGCACCGCTAAAAAGAAAAACTTTAGGTACATGACCTTTTTTACTCTCCACTATTTAATCGACAAAGTGCAATGGGTCCCAGTGACGCTGGATTTACTACACATTTAGCATCGCGGGCTCCCCTACTATTATATTATTTGTAGTAAAACGACTTATGTTTAAGCTACCTTTAAAAAGTCATTACGTACCTTGCTACTGCACATATGTGTTTAGTCTGTGTTCAGGACGAGACAAACGCCTTGCAGTACCCAGTGGCTGTAGTGCTCGGTGGTCCACAGATCAGCCTCAAACACCAGTCCCACGCCCATCGCGTTCCGTCGCATCGACGTGGTGTACACCGGAGTACGGAACGTATTCTACACATCATCAAACAATTTTAATGTATAGGTAAGATACACTTTATTGAACACATATTAGAGAGAGTCAGCAAGAGTTATTTGGTACTGACAGGAAATATTTTGCTGATAATCTAGGCGGAACACAAAAAAAACAAAAACAAAAATTTATAGCAATTGTCGCCTTTGTCGGTTTCTACTTAGCACCGACTTTTAATAAAATGGTTTGATAATTCTACAAACTATTCTCCACAATAATTCAAAGTATATTTTAGTGGTTTTCGAAGTATATTGTTAGCACCACTTTTAAGTATATAGATAAAAAAAGTATCTTCACGCCCGTACCTCTTTGAGAGAGGTATAACCAGCTCACCCTCGACTAGCCGAATTTCTTCACTAATATAATATATAGTTAATACTAGTAGAAGATTCGAACCTACATCGACCTACACCAAGCTGATAATAGAATGAAACAAATTGCAATAATCAATTTAGTTAATTAGAAATTTTAGTTAATTTTTAACACAAAAATGGGTTGCTTAAAAAGATGCTAGACAGAATGTTTCAAATTGTTTAATAATAAAAACAAGTTTTTTTTAATTATTCAAATCTTTTTTTGCAGACAAACCTGTAATCAACGTGTTTCTCATAAAATATACAGATGTTGACAATTATTATTTTTCAATTATTAAATTCTGTGGCAGTAATTAGCTCCAACTTGCCTATTTATACCTGGACCCCGAGGTAAATATAGTTCTGCACATTCTATACGTCTTATACTTTAAGTCAGTATAAACATTTATTTCTACCTTAATATTGCAACATTAAATGGATATTATATTTTTTTATGACATTGGAAGGCAAACAAGCAGACGGATTTCCTGATGGTAAGAAATTTCCGCCTCCTAGAGACATCAAAGGTGGTAACGGTGCTTTGCCAATCTGAGGCCGGTTATGTGTAGGATTTTTATAGCAATAAATTTTTATTGGACTTGCTAATAAACTGAATCAATTATAAAATATATATCATACTTTTATCAGCTGGGTTGTAGATCGACTTAGATCCTACCTAATTATAAGGTGCAGGATTCGAAAGAAACAGGCAGGTATTAGTTCATTTTGTATTTTTAAAATAAAGGAAAAGACAAACCTGCAGCTTGAGCTTGTAGACCTCTATCGGTATGATATACATGATGGGCAGCTCGGTGACCAGCACCTTGGGATGCGAGCGCCGCAGACAGCCGTCCTCCAAGTCCCAGCGGCACCCCTCCAGGTACAGGCCCCGGACGTAGAACCCCTACGCGATACGGTATATACATACTGCCTGTGACGAGTTCTATGCCCTAAATACGTTTTGTGTTCAAACTCCGGATATTTTCATTTCTTTTAATTTGTCGACATCCATAAATATTACGCGATCGTACTCATAGCAATCGTTGACTAACACCCATAACACAAGCATAATATAATTTGCTTACTTTGGGGTTAAATTCAATAATAATAATAATAATAAATATCAGTATAGCCATAGGTATAAGATGGTACAAATATTACCAAAGGTTAAAAGCCATAAAACCTAATAATAGGTGTCAGGAAAAGAGACCTTCTCAAGAAACGCAGGTCACGTGACGTCGTGTAACGACCAAATTTAGTGTTATGGTGGAATGATGATGACGATGATGGTTGTGAATGGATGCCAGAGATAGTGTGAAGTAAAAAAGTGGAAATAGTAAAACTGATCCTTGGTCTTTACGATAGAACGCGAAGACCAAACGCGATCGGTGGTATTGAACGCTAGAGTGATGATTTTACATACAAAAACTTGTATTTTTGTTTGTATTTTCTTATTATAAAAACATATTTAAAACATATAATATAATATCCGAGTATTTGTATGAAAAAGTCATGAATGAAGAGGTAGCTAGGCATGTCATTAATACATTTTATTAAACCAAAAGTTTATAAAAAAATTGTTTTACTTATGATATAATATTATACTTAAGGTACACAAAGGCGGTCTTATCGCTTTGGAGATATCTCTGCTAACACAACATGAACTGCAGATCTGCAATAATAGTTATACTTGGCATTTAACACTCTTTGCCTATTCTGGAAGGGACTTGGCGTAAATATTTGTGTGTATATATAATATATTTTTTATATACAGACATATAAAAAATATATTAAGAGAGTCAGCGGTATATAACACAATAAAATCGACTTACAGTGACCGGTCTCTCCTCGATATCGTCTGGGGATACAAACTTGGTGACACGCGTGAACTGTGTGGAACGGTCCAGGGGCCAGGTGTACAGGCGACACGCCATCTGGATGTGAGCGATCAGGTACGACTCTGGGATGTGTAGTCCAGACAGCCAGATCACTACAGGCTCCTCCATCGTCGCCTGAAATAAAACCAATGAAGAGGCAAATAAAGAAACCCATGCTTCTCATATGCAATGGAAGAATACTAAGTTGGGTTTGACTATTAATAGCATTGATATTTTTTTTCTTTTGTCCAAAGTAGTTTGGATTGTTTTAATTGCTAATATCATTATATCATACTATAATTTCAGTATTTTTCCGCCAAAACTGAACATAGAGCATGAAGTTGGTTGGCTGCTTCCGTATTGGTCCAGGTACATTGACTTAAACAGAATATCTTGAAGGTAGGCAGCTCGTAAAAGGCAAACATAGGTAAAAAGTCATCACCAAAAAGACCACTGGAGGTAGAGTGCTGTGCAGCAACTTATCAATGTAGGGATCCATCGTCTTATCTATTGCTTTTGGCATAATTACTCCTGTTGAAGTCATGTTCTGATCTGGAGGGAAGGGTAGACGGTATACTTGCATAATTGGCCTAATATCCCGGTCACAGTAAAGCGACGCATCTATACCTTAAAGGTCTATAGATAGCTGTTATCTCTTACTATCAGAAGATCCGTGTGATTGTTTGCTAATCTCTCACATAAAAAAAAAAATTCAACACCTATATAAGACCATTAATCCAACTAGTATGTGGACGTCCAACACTTAGTGGGCCGGTTCAAATTTAATTTTCAAATATTTATTCAAATAGTAAGCTTACAAATACACAAACACAAGTGGAAAATTTGTTGCAGATTAACAAGTAAAGTGTGAAGTTATGAGTCATGATTGTGCTATATACGTAAAGAAAATAAACAGCGCATAAAATATTTTTTTTAATAAAAACTAGTCTATACGAGTAAAATCTAAATCATTTAAGCAGTGTATGCCATGACAACACCCTTAGTGTTTACAATTATTTTGGATTTAAGAACTGTCAAATAATTGAAACTATACAAGACGATTTGAAAACGATTTTCGGCTTACTTTCTAACACAATTATCTGAAAATATCTTAAAAACTTGTGCACGTACAATAGCATGTGATTTTCTTACTAAATAAAAATATGAACGTTGTATGTAATACGTACGGAATTTGATTCGATAAACATGACATATACATTTTTTATCTAAAATTATTTAAACAGGGCGGAAGTCAAATTGATGTTTATCTTTGCGACCGTATCTCCGAAGAGGTGGGAAGAGATTAAACTAGCCTAGTTGAACTAGAGCACCCAAGACCAGCCGAAGACACCAAGTCCCACAATATAATAGGTGAGAAACCGCGCAAACATCCAATCATTGGCATTATTTTTCATTAAAAAATTAGAAAACACATTTTGGTATGGTTGCTTGACCCGTGAATCGAAAAGTCAGAAGTCAAGTCAAACATTGAGACTCTTACCGCCTTATTCCAAAAAAACACTCTAGTACCAGGTTTAAACCAAGACCCAAAAGTCTAGGTTTGTTACGGTATCAAAGTTTGTTACCGTACTAAATGTCATTCT
>NJDD01007942.1:4304-14322 GCA_002245505.1 Calephelis nemesis | reverse complement strand
ATTACTTACAAGTGATTTTTACTAATAAGTTTGAAGACGGTGCTAAGCCAATTTAATACTTACTTATAATATAATTATTAGTTAAAGGCTTAGCACCGATTTCAAACCAAGGGTAAATAGCACATATAAATAATAGGTAGTGTATAATTAATATTAAATCTTTATTCGGTTTTTATTAACGTAGTTATTTTTATTAAATACTTTTGAATTTATTGCTGATATAGTTTAATTTAATAAAAATAAATATTTATCTGAATAGGTTGTAGAGGTTCGCAGCTACTCACCCGGATTGGTACCTCCGCCTTACCTATTCCTGCCGCCATCACCTGTTCCGGTTCAGATGTTAAAGTAGCCGGTAAACTTATCTTTGCTCGAGGCCTAACATCCCGGCCTCAGGTTAGCAAAGCACCATTACCACCTTTGGTGTCTCTAGGCGGCTGAAATTTCTTACCATCAGGAAATCCGTCTGCTTGTTCTCCTTCCAATGCCATTAAAAAAATCATATTCCCGACTCCCTCAGTAGTACTACCATGTCATCTGTTCCTACCACCAGACTATCTATGTAGGTATGCTGAGAGTAATACTCTCATTCTCTCATTTGAAAGAAATAGAAGTCTGGAGCATAAGTGCAGTCGTAACGAGAGTTGGAAATCTGTGATGTTACTCTCGCTGATCACATTCGACCAGATCAGAATGAGCGAGATTAAAAATTTTACCTTCGAGAAAAAAAAAATGAATTTAGAGACTTTCCTTCTAATAGTACATAGTAAGCTGCAAGTAGAAATCAGGAGAGGAATTATGAGCAGCCACTGATTGCGTCACAATATATTATGTAGGTATATTTAAAATTATTGAGGGAATGCCAGAAGAGAGGAAGATGACAGTATCATATTACTGTTTGTTTAAGTAGCGACGAAAGAGGCGGCTATTCTGAGGTGAAGTGGGTCGCTATTTTACGGTCAAGCCTTCAGCACCTTGTGCTAATCCACCAGCTACTTTACCATTCATGCACCTCCAGTGAGGAACACGACAAAGGCGAACACTCGCGTTAATGTGGCAGGAATATGTTTCGATTCGATGAAGCTTCTTCAGAGTACTCATCTTATACTCGTTACTGGTGCTGAAGGTTCAATAGTCAATCATATCATCATTACCTCTTACGGCCAATATTAATAAGCTATCTACAGATAGAGATAGCTCTACTAGAGTTTCGTTTCTAAAATATTTTTTGTTGATTGTAAAAAGTTTGAAAAGTAGCAGTAGATGCGCAAGGTGCGCATAAATTAAAAAATAGAACTAATTATCTCTTAGATAGGTCAAAGTTAGTAATGACTTGTCCGAATATAAACACATTACTCTCGTTTTTAGCCGGCAATAAAATGTCAGTGCTCGTTACTGTCGTATTTAATTTTGTTTAGAAAATATGAACATATTTCGCCTGCTATTTGTGCAGATTAAATTGTCCAATTAATTCACAGATAAGAGAATTGAGAGGTAAAATTAAAGAGAACATATTTATTTATGTTAATATTTATTTTGATTGTAATTAACACTTTAACATTTCCAATTTGTTATATTATTAGGTACATTACTGGACATGTTTAATACCATGGCTTTGATAAATTATGTTATAAATAATACTTGTATATTACAATTAATATTAGAGTATGGACAGAAAATACAAAAATAAGGCATGATATTAAACAAACTTGTACTTTATCTATAGTATCAACATTTTTAGAGCTTATGTAATGACTAGTAATACTATACAATAAAAACTATTATGATACATTCCTACTTACATTATTATACAATATAATATTTGGTAACAATGAGATAATATAACATACTATACCAAAATACTTATTCACATGTTTTCACCCAATTTACTGGCAATTCGTATTATTTATCAGTCTTACAGGACAACAACATTTTACTTATTTCTAAAACTTACAGATTATAGGTAATCAATTATAAGGCATTACCTATTTCGATACGTATGCGATAGTTCTAACAATACAGTCTCTTATTTTTGTAAACTACAGGAACGAATTAGTGATAATGTTAACCAGAACGTTAAGCCAAACTCATTTGGCTTCTGTAAGGCATGGGCAACTAAATGTACTAGTCTACAAATGTACTTGGAATGTAGAGTTCCATTAAGAAATATCTTTACGCGATAAGGATTGTTGAGTCTTGTAACATGTTATCTGTGTACGGTTAAATGAGTTTGAGGTACGCAATCGTGCACCGAGGATCGGGGTTGTAAATAACCTTGCTCATCGAGCATTGATGGGGAATGATTACCAGGATGTTTACGTATCGTATTAGGAGGTCTTGAACGACCTGCATATGGCTGTTCGTAGTTTTGAGTGTCTATTGAAATATAACTATGGTGTGGGTTGTCACCTTCCTGAATTTGACTTGTTAAAGTAGTATTTGTTAACATGGAAGTGTCATCTTCTAAATTAATACCTACAGTGGGCATTGTTTGTGTTTGTGGTGGAATAGCGTCATATTTATACCAATGTTCAGGTGCAGTGGGAGACGCTGTATACCTTAATGGATGTCGTCTACCGTTCGGACAAACACTATGATTGTAATTCAATGTGTCTTGTTTCCATTGTAGATTAGAAATATCTGGCATAATAAATCGTATTTTATCCCAGAATTTCTTTTCACCCCACAAAAGTACATTGCAAGTTTTTAAATAGTTCTGGAAATCGATATCTAAATTTAGTGCACTTACGTCTGTTGTGAGAATAAAAACTACTCTATGCCGTCTAATGGACGGGTGAATTGATGTGATGACATGCTTGATTGCAGCTTTGAATGTAGGTTTGGACCACTCATTTTGTAAGAAATTAAAAGAAACAAACACTAACATCCTTTTTGAAGATTCAGCGGCGTTCGTAATTTGTTCCGCTACATAATTTTCGGGTGCATGTTGCAAGTCTCTGTAGTGAAAACACATAGTGTAACCAAAATGCTCCATTTCGGGAGCTACCACCTTTGAAACAAAGTCATCATCTAATAAACTATATACAGCATAACCGTCATGTAAGCGA
The DNA here is from genome assembly GCA_002245505.1 of Calephelis nemesis. Lineage (NCBI taxonomy): Eukaryota > Metazoa > Arthropoda > Insecta > Lepidoptera > Riodinidae > Calephelis > Calephelis nemesis. The sequence goes on along the minus strand of NJDD01007942.1, from coordinate 11,254 downwards.
TCCCTATCTAATTCACTTTCTTGTATTGATGCACTTTTAAATAGTCTTACACCATACTTTGAATGAGCCCATAATCGAACATTTTGCCTAAATGAAAAGGCTAAGGCACCAAACAATAAAATAAGAATTACACTAATTAACACTACGGCTAAAAGAGGCACAAAATTAAGTTTTATAGTGCTTATTTCATCATACTGATAAGGCTGATTTTCAGTTGGTATTGTATTGTCTATCACATTAGAATCACGACACTTGTCCATAACGTCAAAAACAGTCACATTTGCAATAATGACACCATCCTTTGCACATAACATTTCAGCTGGATCTTCATAAAACTTCTTGAACCAATTTTGAAGAGGCAACAAATTTTCACAAGTACATGTGAATAAATTTCCTTGTATTTGTACATTTTCCAAGTGAGGCAGGTGAGCTAATTTTTTGTCCAAATCTAATGCTTTATTTCCTTGTAAATGTACAATACGCAATGCTGATAGGTTTTCAAATGTACTATTAGACACACTTGTTAAAAGGTTATCGTTTAGGTATAACTCTCTTAAGTGCTTTATCTGTGAAAATTCACCTCCTGCCATCTCAGTTAAATGATTTTGTTCTAAATGTAGCACATTTAATGAATGAAGTCCATTCAACGTATCGTTATCAAGTGAAATAATGTTGCTGTTATTTAGGTACAATTTCCGTAATTTTTTCTTACCTATAAATAAATGGCTGGCTAAATTACCAAAATCATTTCCGTCTAGATATAATTCGGTAGCATCCATTGGTATTTTTTCGGGAACTTCAGTGTATCCCACATTAGAGCAGTCTATGACATTTGAATTCCAATTACTGTCATGAAAACAAGAGCAGCCTTCTGGGCATGTCATTTTACAGTCGCAAGCTTCAAAGTCACAACAAAAGCAACTTGATGAACAATGAGTTTCATAAGAACAAAGGAACTGTGTCTCAGGAACATCCATTAAATTCGCTTTTCCGCCATATTTGTTGTTAACCACTTCACAAGTAATTAAATCTAAATCAGCAAATCGGGGATATTGTCTCATATGATTCCAAAGATTAATCTTTTGAAGCCAAATCATGTGGCAGTCACAAACAAAAGGATTATTTCCAATAAGGAATTTAGGTAATGATTTATGTTTCGGTATGTGAGGCAAAGTAAATGCTGATAGTTCTATGGTCCTCAGTTTATTATCTGTGACAACAACTTTATCTAAATTTCTTTTCTGTAAAAATGTACCTGGGTGAATCGTGTGAATCTTGTTGTTATTTACAAAAAGGACTTCAATAGAATCCGGGACAGACCGTTCATCAATATTTTCTAAAGAATTATAGCTCACGTCAAGCATCCGAATGTTTTGTTGGACGTTTTGTTCGTTATCTAATTTTGTTATGTTATTGTTGTGAATATCCAGCCATTCAAGGCTTTCAGGGACATAACTATAATCGAAATAAATAAGTTTGTTATCAGATATATTTAACCAACCCAAGGTATTCAATTTATTAAAAACGCCTCGAATATCTGTTAGTTTATTTCCATCTAGTCGTATCGCCTTCAAAGTCGGGTTAGAATGGAACGCATCCTGTTCTATAGTTTCGATTTTATTTGAAGCTAAATTTAAAACTTGCAGTGATGGCAAGCTACTAAACGTGTCTTTGGGAATACTCGTGATGTGATTGTCAACAAGTCGTAAGCCATACAGTTCTTCTAACCCTTCAAAAGATGAATTATAAACTTTTGTTATGTTGTTTTTGCCGATATCAAGTGATTTCAAAAAGCGTAATCTTTTGATGCTACTGGGTATAATATTCAAATGGTTTCCATTTAAGCCTAAATCTTGTAAGTAGGTTATGTTTTCAAAACAACGTTCATGAATTGTTGATATCTCATTGTTATCCAAATACAATTGGCTAAGAACAAACAAGTTTGAAAACACATGCTCGTTTAAAACTTTTATCTTATTATCAGATATTGACAACTGATGAAGATTTTTCAGTTCTGCGAATGCACCGTTACTTATGACCTCAATTTGGTTATTATCTAAATTAAGTACTTGTAGGTTATTCAAATCTTGAAACGATTTAGGATCCAAGCGAGCTAGAGCGTTGTAAGATAAATTTAGTATAATTAAGCGTATCAGTCCAGCAAATGTGTCTCGATTAACCCAATCGTTCGTTAGGCGATTTCTCGATAAATCCAATTTCTCAAGTTGATCTAGACCTTCCAATAAACCAGGTGCAAGAACGGAAAGAGAATTATTAGCTAACGAGATTTCTTTGATAACTCGTGAAGACTGAAATAATTCAGGCGGGACAGCGACTAACTTATTACCGGACAAATTCAGAATTTTTAATGAATTAAGTCCAACAAAGGCTCTATCGCCAATCTCATTAATTAAATTGTTCTGAATTTTTAAAACTTCTAATGATCTCAAACTAGAAAGGCCGTTGTCTGGAAGCCTTAATATATTGTTATGTGATAAATCGAGCATCTTTAATCCGGTATTACATGATTTACCCGGAGCTATTGGGCCTTTTCCCCAATCGGAAAATCCTATTTCTGATATGTCTTGAATTCTGTTATTGGTTAGATTCAAAACTTCTAAACTGAAAAGCGGGCAAAATACTTCAGATGGCAGCATATAAATATTGTTATCTCCTAAATCCAGTGACCGCAATTCCATTAAGCCACGAAAACTTTCAGCATGAAATTCCATAGTCATAGCCGGCCAGTCAGTGTTATATGAGCGGAGTGACAAGCTAGTTAAATCACGTAAAGGTGATAGAACTGTCGCTGGAACATATCGTATTTTACAATATTCAATGCGCAAGTCTTCAAGTTTTCGCAGTTGTCCCAAAAAACTCCCAGTATTCATATGTAAGGAGCTTTCGAAGAAAAGCAAATCAGTACAAGTCAACTTTAACTTGTTGATGTTGTACGCCTGCGCTGTGGTGATGTTTTTAAATAAGAAATCTGCGGCGCCGATGGTTTTGATGTTACACGTGAGAAAGTTAGATTCACTCAACTTAGCATCCGAATAGTCCCACTGACAGCCTGCAGGGGCGGGCGGCGCGGACCGTGCGCGCGCACCGGCAACCACAACCAAACACATCCAAACTTTTAACAAAATCATTTCACTAAGTTCTTAGTCCTCTTTGCACAATAAAACAGTTCATTTGTCACTGAATATCACTCAAAAATAAAATTCAAAGTTTATTTCACAAAACAGTAACTTCTTATAAGTTTGTTTATTAAGATACACTTCGGTTATTGCGCATGTAAACAAATATTGCGCGGTCGCGTGAAAAGTTTTGACGCAGCCATGCTCCCCTGCGGTCGGGCGGTAACTGACCTACGTAAGTTTGAACCAACGAAAGCCGCATGGATGTCTATGGAAGGGTATCCGTGCGCGGGGTGAGGGAGTTCTTTGTGGAGACGGGTGGGACTGGGACCGCTCTGCATCGGCTTACAACAGATGGCACGCGTGTTTTAAAATGCTCAAAAATATTGGTTATGCGGTGTTGAAGACTTAGACCTGCGTGATTCTTTGAACGCATCTCCTCAAGTTACAATTTACTCAAAGGAGGTCGAATGGGCTTCTCACCAGTAGCTCTATTCTGTTAGTTTACACCTATTAAGATTACATTTGACACCAATTCTTTTATGATTTTTAAACGATGTCACCACAACGAATATTCTCAAAACGGAAGCTTGTAGTACTTTAGTACAAAGCTCCTTAGTTAAATATATTAAAAAAATAATTTTAACGACTTTAATTGGTATATTACATTAAGAGCAGGATAACTTTTACACCTAGTTACATATTTTGAGTAAATACAGGAAATGTAAGTTAATTTTAATAATTAATATATTTTAAAATAAGTTTTATCGACTTTTAAAAAAAATGCTTGCATTGAACACATTCTTTCAAATATTTTCCAAGGGTTTTTTACTAACTGTAGAGTCAGCTTTAGAAAATTATGTACATACCTACTACATATGTAAAAAAAAATAAAGATTTTACTGTAATGTCCAAAATTGAATCGTTTATTATTAATATTGTGATATACATATTAGGTACCACCTACATTATTACTTTAAGTAAATTTTGATAAATGTTATCTCTCTCTCTATCTTAAAAGTTTTGATACTTCTATTTTATTTCTTTAAATAGGTAACTTTTGGAACCTTGTTACATTTTTGAAATCAGTTTATTGGTTTGAATAATTTGATGGTTAGTCGGAAGATGCAGAGTTAAGCAAAAAATAGGTGGCCAATAAATAACATTGATAATTGTGTTTGAATAAAAATATGTAGTTCAATTTAGGCGAGCTGACCCGACAGATGTTGTCCTGTCTTATCCAACAGTCAGTCAAATCAAATTTATATTTTAATTATTTGCTCTAATGTTCCTCTACACTTAATTTTTTTTATAACACTCTTCACCTGCTAGTAATTCAAACACAAAAGATAGCGATTTTTTCCACCCTTTAACACGCAAAGCGATGATAAGAGAAATAAAAGAGATACCTAGATTATGATATTAGAGATTACGTATAGATTAAAGTCCTACCTTTCTTTATTTCTTAGGTTTACTTATTTTTAGAGAAATCTGTTAGGTTCACTAATTTTTAGAGAGATTTGTTAGAAATGTTGGGCATCGTTTTAAAAACTTTAAATCATAATTTTGATAAACTGAAAAACATATCATTTTCGGTAACATGCGATGTTACTTTTATTGTTCATCAAAAACGTTTACTTTGTCGCAATTCTAGAATATTTATTCTAAAGATTAACTTATCCTATTGTTATAAACAAAGAAATTAAGCCTATTGTGTCTCAAAGGAAGTACATTTTCTATTCCAACGCGGAAGGCGGGCTTCGAACCCTAGATTGATTGACAGTTCCGATTGAAGAACTTTAAACTAACAAAACATATTGTGATTTCTTCAAATACAACAGATGTTGAAATGGCGAAATTTAAGTGTTTTTGAGTATTACAATAGTCACTTGTAGGTATATTTTGTCATTCAGCTTATACACGTAACATTGGATATGTTATATTTATTTATGTGTTATATAGAAAGATAAAGTCAAAAGTCCATACAAAATTATAGATACATTTTGAAATTCCATGTGGTGGTCAGGAATCTGGTGGGTTAAATAGGTCAATGTCATTAGAAACATTAGTGGTAGAGAGCTGTGGAGGAATTGGCCCGGGTAGAGATCTACCGCTTTATTTTTCCTGCTCTACCATTAGAGTTCCTGTTTCGGTACGGAAGAGAAGAGAGACGTAAACTGCTTCACTTACCACTAAAACATGGAAATAATATTCACTTCGCTCCGCATAAGTAACTATACACATACCTACACATTAATACAAATTAATCGTATTTACCTCCTGACATTAACAAAAAGTTTATTTATGCTTTTTTTTTAAATGCTAGAACGAGAACACCACAAAAAAAAATTTGAATGTCTGAAGTGAACATGTAGCTTATGTGGATCTTTTTAGAGATTTGATAAGATAAACAAGACTTACCATAATACAACTTAATTCTTATGATACATCATGTTATAATAAGTGAAAAGCCGCCTTACATACATCAAATATTATGTTAATTTATCTTTACCGTCTTTAATGTTAAAGGAGTTTGTGTTCAAATTTTAAAAAAATCTGTATCTGCAAATACACGTTTTACGTCCAACAACTTTACCACCTATTCTTAGCATCGACGGATAAAGCAGGTTATTAGTTTGACGTGTCTTTGTTTATGTATGTATGTCAGTCTGAGGTGATAGTTTGAAAGATGACGTGATCATTATGGTTTTTGACTAAATTACGTATAAATTTTGTCGGAAGCTTTTGAACTTTTTTTTCTTTAGGATTATGAAATCATAGAAACAAATAAAACTGCGAAATTCTACTACCTAGTCAGATGTCACGGTTTTAGTGATGATAAGCCAATGCTCGCCTCTTACGAGCTACCTGACAGAGAGGCAGATGGTCTTTTCTGCAAAGGAGCCCGGACCAACACGGGGTAGAGTTGAGTTACTGCAAAGTAGTCTGATACCAGTAGTCTTGTTGCTAATAAGCCGTTGCGCCTTTGCTCACCTCTTAAAAACTGTCAGAGAGGACGGCTCATGGTCTGCTCTAAGCATAGGACTCGACATAAAACTAATTATTTTTTTTGCTTTTTGATATTGAAAGGAAAACAGGCAGACGGATTTCCTGTTGGTAAGAAATTCATGCAGTCTAGAGACACCAAAGGTGATAATATCGCGTTGCCAACCTGAGACTGGGATGTTACACTTCGAGCAAAAGCAAGTTTATCGTCACCTTATCTTCTGAATCGGATCATGTAATCCGCAAGCGCCAAACGGTCTATTCTGCAATAGAAATAACGAACGAAAAAATAACGACTAAACAGATAAGATGGTAGCACGAAAAGTATCAAAAATTGCAAGAAAATGTCAAACTATTGCCAGTTACATGTTGTTAATTCATAGCCAATTGTTTTGAACAAACTATTTTGATACAAAAAAAAGACAGTCACGATATTACATTTCTAAATACAACGAAGTTATTGAAAGTGTGACGTAAAATCCCCGAATAAAATCCCAAAGCTCGTTTGAAGCATGCTCATTGATGTTCAAGCCTTCACTATCATGATTCATGGAGCACTAAAGTCATCTCGGCCATCGGATGCCATACCACGTGCGTGTCGAATTGCATCTACCGTGGGAGACAGTTTTTAAACTCTGAAGGCTTACCATTTTTTAAGTTTTAAATCCCACCTCGTGCATAACAAGTAGTCTACAATCAAAATATTTTGAAAAATACAGAGGTTTTTGGTTTAGGAATGTGAAGATATTATGCTTAACTCGTAAAAAAATTGAGTTATTGCTCGAATTACCTACCTGTGTGTGTGTG
>NJDD01007937.1:7045-22814 GCA_002245505.1 Calephelis nemesis | reverse complement strand
TCTTTGATACTGTATAACATTAATCGAAACATAAAGTGCCTGTCAGCTAAATTTCCTTACGATCGCTTACGTAGATTCGGCGCGATTCTCGGCCGTAGTACAGACCGTCGGTCTACAGACAGACATATTATAGTTAATAGTTATACTAATGCTAATAAGCTGTCACTTTTTAGTCAGCAGCTATTTCTTGTAAACATCTTTAACGTAGTGAATTCATTCGACTACACTTTTATTATAAGTCCCTATTAATTAAGTTTAACTCAAAACCACTAGTGGGATGTAGAAAAAATTTTGCGGAACCATCTTGAAGTTATGACCTACCTTTCATAAAAAAGAACCATCAAACCGGTTTTGTGGAGTCGGTTATACCTATTTAGGAAGTGCGACATTTTAAATTAAAAAAATCGGTTTAGAAATGGAAAACGGTTAAACACACCGACAAAAATTATAGTCGGAGAATTGGTAAAAAAAAATACACATGATGTTGGGTGGGGGATGGGGAGGTAACCTTAAACATCACGATGTATCATCAAGGGGGAGGGGGGGTCAAAAAATGCTAAAAATAACCTCACGTGATTACTGGACGGCCCCTAAAGAATGTTTATTTATTTTTCAGTAGCATATTTTTTTTTTACATTATGGTGTGCAAATATGTTTATTCTTTATATAACTAAACTATATTGATTAGATTTTACAAGATTCTTTATCATTACAAAAAAAAATTGATCAGAATACATTTCTTTACTTTAAAGTGAGCACTGTGGTTCATAATTTCGATGGCAATGGTAGACATTCATATCTTGTCTAAATATTCATTTCTGGGAATGTAAAATAAAATATTGACAATTGTAATAGCACATCACTACAAAATTGAACACTAAATATAGAGTTCTTGGCAAGCATGAGAACTGTCTTGACGTCACTTTAAATCAACACCATAATGAGCATAGGCAAAAATGTCCTTATCTCTTTCGGTGTACATGATATCAAAATTTGTTAAAAAGAGATAAAGCGATGTTGTTTAGTTGTATGTTGATTCCAACTTTATTAATATTTCTATTTCTGTGCAAAATGAACACTGCGAAAAGTTGTACACTGGTTCAATGTAAATAATCTTTTTGAATGAAAATAAAAACTGGATGTGTCAAATTTTCAATGCCCAATGTGAGGTAAGTAGATAGGGATGTAAAGCTTAGTGGGAACAAGCTGGACTTTATAGATTCCACAACGTATTTAGGAATCTCAAAAGATAAAAAGTTTCAACAGGGTCTGCATATTGGCATTTGCCATTAAAAGAATGAAAGTTAACTGATGTTGACACTGGGTTTATTTATTTCAATTATTTTCACAGTATTATGTCCTATAGGATTCTTCTCTGGGGGAGTTGCTGATGTAAATACTATATTTGCTTTACAAAAGAGGCCCATACGAGCAATTTATAACTTAGGTCCAAGAGTTTCCCGTAGAGAAAAATTCAAAGAATGTTCTAACTGTAACTTCCCAGTGCATCTTTGAAAATTTAGTATATGTTCAGAAGAATTTACAATTATTAAAAAAAAATTGTGGAATAAAAACATTCTTGCTGTGCATGTGTCTCGTCTCTACAGAGTAAGCCATTCTTTCATGGGCCAATGTATACTCTTACTACTTTACTTAATGTATGTGTTACTTAATGTATACTCTTACTTGTATACTCTTTTACAATAAGCTTTGCGATTATATAAAAGACCTGCCATTACATAAATTAAAAAAAATGTGTTAAAATTGAAATTGTGTAAAAAAGTTTACTATACCCTTGCTGAATATCTTTCGGATAAGAGTGCTTTGAATTAGTTGCTCCTCATACCAAACTTTTATTAGTAATAATGTGTGATGTATTAGATTTGTATAGAATAAGTATAAAAGGCAAGCCCACTGATCTAGCCTGATCTTTTGAGTATTTGGCCGTGTTCCGATCCGGTGGTAGGTTTTAGTTTTATATAGACTCGTCACAAGTGCCTCCTGTAAGGTGAATGTGAATAACAATATTTTCTATTCTATTTTATAATGGCTTTTAATACCTAAATTTTGGATTTTAACCATTAGGACTGGAAAGGACAATGGCAGATCTCCATAGTGACAATTGTCTGAATTCAAATTGAAGCGTCCCATATAAGAAAAATGTGTCTAAGTTTCAGTAATAGTACCTGAGTCTACAAGCTAATTTATTTTCATTCGAGAAAGCAGACAAAAAAAGATATCGGAGTTTGAATGTTTTGATTTTTAGGCTATGAATAAACAAAGTCATGTTCTATGTCATTATCACATGACTTATTAATATGGTAGATTAACATTAAATCAAACATATTATCACATACATACACACATACATATCTTCACGCCAAGTCCCTTACGGGGTAGGCAGAGAGTATCGAGTGCCAGACCTCACGATCCTGACAAACCTGTCTTGCTTCCTTCACATTCATTACCCTTTTCATACAAACACGCCGGTTTCGGAGACTCTTGACACCACCCTCGGATAATATCCGATTGATCTGATCGTGAAATGTCAGCCTTGGTCTCCCCGGGTACCTACATCCATCCACATTCGAATTATTATATTATAATTATTATATTATAAACATATTATCATGAATAAATAACAAATAAAATGAAGTAAACACAATTTTACTCTTTTTTACTATTACGAAGTTTGATTTCAAATCTGGTTCGCATGTTAATTTCCACATTTATTTTATTACAGGCTGTATATAATATTACGCTATACTACTTGGCGGTATGAATAATATGTCGTGGTGAAAAGTTATTTCAGTAATTTTAATCTAAAGTTCAGAATCATCACAATATCACGCAAAAGTATTCTGTAGCACAGATTAATGTAAATGTGTTCTGTAGCATCTAACCACAGAATAACATCTAACTGTCAAACTGATACTGTCAAAAACGATAGTAGCGCTATGACATTAGACTCAATTAAAAGTAAAATCGATTAAACATTAAACTGATTTGATGATCCGATATACCATATTTATTGGATTTTAATGTTGTAATACTTCAATTAGCTTATTGATATCGATGCTAAGCATGAAGTAATTAAGTTCAATTAAGCGTATTTTAAAATAACAACCAACACTAGATCTTATATTGTATCGATTATGAAATAAACAATCGGTTCATACTATTAGTATTTGTAAGTGTCACACCACTATTGACAATTGAAGTTTTATTTACCTACTTCGTAATCAGTTGATATGCTTTTTATATCATAAATAAACTTCGGCTTTTAAGCAAAAAGTTGAAAAGATGAAAATTCGTTAAAAAATAATTCGACTTGATTTGTTTTAGTGAAATCTATGGACGCTAACACAAACCCAGACAATTTTCTGCCATTATCCTTTACTGAAAGCACCATTTTTCGACAAATATAAATTTTTCGAAAAATATAATATCACTGAGTAGCTAGATTCCGACCAGCCATATATTTTCTACTAAATAGAGTGTAAATTCGTAAAAGAACAAACATTTTAAATAATATTTGAGCATTTATTAGGAATTTGGCACAGTAATAACAAAGTATAACTATGTTACAATCTAGTTGTTTTTAAATATTGTGAAGAAAAATGACACACTACTTATCCTTGTAAAACCCAATCTTAAATTTTACCTTTAAGAAGTACGACCCAGTGTCCTCACACGAGGACAAAACCTTTTGAAGTGGATTGGACTCAAGACACTTTTTTTCCAAAAATGAACCCTAAACACATGCAATACTACAGTGAGACTTATTGGCGGCTACATTATTAATATGTACAATTCCTTTAGAGTGTTTAAAAATGCAATATATTTTGTTTTTGCATGAGGACATTAAGTATGCAAAAAGTACGCTTAATCTTAATCATATCATTGTTCTTATATGAGTACAATGGGTAATAATAATTAAAAGAAAATAGTTTTAAACCTTCTATTTATTCATAAAATTAACAAAAACGAGATTCTAAATAAAAAGAAACAAATCAAAAAATTTCTAATATCATACATTTTGAATTTAGTTTATATTACATTATTTTTTTAAACTTAATATTTAGATTTAATATTCCCAATATTGAGACTAACATAATGAACTTTTTGGCCATCAAATAAATATGTGTTATTCAATAATGCTATCAGTCATTAGAAAACTTTCTTACATACAAATATCACACAAAAATTCTTCCTTACAACTATTTAATATGAGGAGTAACAGATCAATGTGTATTAACTCCATCAATCTAACTTTTGAGATAAAGGCATAATTCATAATATTTTTAAGAGAAGGCACATATAAACACTTTTTCATTATAATAGGGTTTATTGGCAGTCAAATCAGTAGATACAACAGTAATCCACATACATTATTATTATTAATTATCCATAAAATTCACATATTTTTTGGATTTAATACATATTGATGTATTAACCATAAAATAATACTGTTTGATATAGCACATTTGACATTTAATACAGTTTGATATGGGTGTGAAGTGAACTCATTGAACTAAAATTTGCTTAATTCGTCCTCTTCTTCCAAACAGTCACACATTTCCTGCTGATCTTGATCTGTATCAGTGACACCAACGCCATCACAATTTATAATTTTTTTATAATATTCTAACTCCTCATTATCTTGCCATTCCTCTCCAAAACGTTTCTTCAGCAACATGTTTACATCATTTTTCTTTGCCTGATTTAGTACAGTATTATTATTGATGATTGCTGGCTCTGGTACATTTTCAATTTTATACCCCCTTTTCATAATTGAACCATAGTCTTTTCCAGTATCGGCAATGTAAAAATTTTCCATTTTGACAGCAATTCTTGGTTTAAGTTGCCTTGTTACTTTGTTTCTTACCATTGTCTTTTTGATATAAATCCTTTTAGCATCTCTGATTCCATCCATCTTTTTCATGAATTCTGATAGACTTTTTATATCCAGTGTATTCCATTCTTTTCCCAATTCATGGATTTTACCTTTTTCAGAGTAAACTTGGGTATATTCCTCTCGTGTGATGATTTCTTTTTTCTTTTTCAATTCTTTTTCTACCACTCCAAAGACACGATCTGGAGGCATATAAGAATGTCCTCTTACAGGGTAGAACAAAGCAACTTCCTCAATATGTAAAGGAGCTTTACAAAACAGCCACCAACATAAACTATGAATAACATGCATGTTTTTATTTTGCCCTCCACAACCGTCACAGAATAGTCTCAATTTGGTCTTGGATTCCGGAAAATTGTATGATTGTAGAAATGATAACATAGCAGACGATATTTCCACTGAGCCTTTTCCAGATTCCGTTTCTGTCCAGGTAAAAAAATGTGAATCCTGCATATTTAGATTAACAATACAAAAAGTATAAAAGTTTATTTGCCGAGCATAGTAAGCTTCGCTTATATTCAGTCTAGGAAGAGGATGAATTTGTTGAAGATCAAAACAAAGTCTGACACTATCAGAACATTCTGCTTTTAATAATTTATGAAATCACATAATTTATGAGCTCCCAAATTGTGCATTAAACTGTTTTTCTTTTGTGTATCAGTTTCTGCCTTCATGGCAGATGCCATCCTCTTGCAATAACTACAAACATCAACGGCAGGAGTTCCAAAACCAATATTAAATTTTGTACAAAATATTGTAGCAAAGAAAGTTTTTTTTACTTTAAGATTTTCATTGGCTTGACTGTTATACACTTTGAAAAGCTTATTTATTGACAATGTGGATGGCAAGTATATGCGTTTGCTTTTTTGCCGATTATAATGACTTGCACTACCTTTAAGTTTAGAAATAAATTCAATAACAGCCTGCTTTTTCTGGGCATAAAGATGTGCCTTGTGATTTCCACCTCTCCGTTCATGAACTCCTTCACCACTAAACACACTCTTTGCAAAAAAGTTGATTCTGGTTTGAGAAATATCAAATAATTTCTGAAAAAACTTTGCACAAACAGGCATCATTTTACCTTGTTTAACAGGAATGTAATACTTAACAGAGAATTTCTTAGCACTTCTGGGATTAGTTTTAGGATTTGCTACTGGCCTAGATCTTTTAGTGCCTGATACCCTTATCATGTATGACAATCGCCTATCCTGCTCAATTTTCGTATGAGCATCAAACATTTTTTGTTTCGCAAAAATCAGGTAATTCATAGAAATCAAACAGCAAGAATAACGTTTTGTCTTATGTGTACATGGTGGATTAAAGGCTAACAAAGCCGGATCACTATCGCGGTATCTGAAACAATAAACATTATGGCATAAATAATAGCAAGCAATCAAATTACTAAATGCTTTGATAAAATATACAAGTCCAAACTAAACTTACCTTGCTTCTTTACGCAGAGTTCGTAAGTTTTTATTACGGGGCCGTTTTCGTGAACCATCTGAATGTTCTCCAACTAATATTGATCCTTCCATCTTTAGATACGATTATAACCATAACATAATAACAAAATCTATATTTTTTACTCAAAACACAAAGCATTTCTCAACACAATGAGCCATTTTGACATCCAAAGACCACAAACAATATAGATTGTTGCGTTCCGAAATATGACCGCTGTGATGTCTATGGATGTAATACACTTTGTTCTAGCGATAAAATTTAATACACTTTGATATGGCAACGAACCTGGATATAATATAGTTTGAAACGATGTATACATTTGATTCTTTTTTTAAATAGAAAGTAATACAGTTTGATGCGTCATAATTTGACATGGGTTACAAGTTTCGGAACAGATAAAAAATACGTTCTGTACAATTTTTTTTGGGTGACTGGAGTTAATACACTTTGATCTGTTACTCCTCATATGGTGGTAACATAAAACCATTTAGAAAAGTAACAATGAGAAGGTTACTACCAAAATCACATTTATTTGTCCTTACTAATAGAAAAAGAAATTTCCTTAGGAACCATCGGTAGGTACACTATATTAGTTATCAAAATTTTATGAAATCTAGTCATGGAATTCTTCGTAGCAATATATTTGCCTATTCAGACATAAGAAAATATTGCAAGTTCTGCATTTGGTCCACGATTTATTGTTATGGCAATGGCGGCATCTTCATCATCTACTTGTTGTAATTGCGAATAACTCTTGGGCCTATCGACATTAACGTAATGCTTGGTACCCTTATACCAACGGCGACAAACATCCATCGGTTCTTGTGCCTCAGCAGTAGACAACATCAATACCGGTTTGTTGTCAAACCATTTAGTAATGGCTATTTTACTATCATCTGAAACGAGATGATGTAAACTCGACGACGTTTCAGTTCCTTGTCATCCATAAGTTTGTTTTTTGCATCTCTTGGAACTCTTTTTGAATAGTTCCCATACACCGTACATTTCGATTGAGCAATTCTTCGGCCAATTTCATTGATGTTAAATATCTATCAATGTACAAAGTATGGCCTAGGACAAGAGAATCAGCTAATGATAGTACTGCTTTTTCTCCAAGTCCGTAGTTAGAGGATTTAAATTGAGGAAACGTCGTATTGCCCTGGTAAACATCAAAGTCGCAAATCTACCCATTAGGGTTAGCAAGTGTCAAAGCTTTGAGACCTTATGGGTTTGGTTTCATAGGACAATACTGCTTCGATGGGCAAGATCCAGTAAACGGTATCATCATTTTGTCTATTGACAATTTTTTTTGTTTGTCTTGACATCTGCAACCATCTTGCACCTTTACAATCAGAGGTCTCATTTTCCACAGCTTATCTTTAGTTCTTATCTCATTTGTAATATTGTCGTCATGAACAAATTTGAGAGAGTTTCTTAACATCATAAACCGGTTATGAGACATATTGCCAGCTATAATAGCTACCCTCCACTTTTTTCCCCAGTATCTTCTAAGCCATGGATAACACTAGTTTACACAATTTTCATACCCCAGCTGAAAGTTGTTATTTTATTATGTATTTAGGTAGAATTATCCAGAAAAAATAATAAAAAAAATCGGTCACGTCTGGTTTAAAAAATATTTATTAATATAAAGAGCAATACAATTTTTTAGAATTAATACAAAAATAAATTAAAATTACTAATTTTCGCTTTCTTTTCATAGTTGTTTGAATCAGTTTCTCTTATGATGTACCAACAGTAATTCCCTTACATATTTTGATTCCAAAATCTTTGATGTCGTTCTTCGAAAATCCTTAAATCTTGGTGGTAACATTTACCCTGTTCTTCACTCATACTTCCTAAGTTTTCAGGGAAATAATTCAGATGAGAGTGTAGAAATAGAAAATGAATCTTTAATGACATTGACTGACAATTTCTTAGTAATTTTCACTTTTTTTTATTTCCCAAAAAATTTTCTACAACCATTTTAAAGGAGTTCCAAGCATATTTTTCTTTAACCAATAAAAGGTTTACAAAATGAGATTCTTTCGTAATTTTACAGATTTGTGTGTTGTGTTTGTGGGCCAATAAATATGGGCATATATCATTCAGTTTTTGTCACTGTTTTTGTCAAGCGCCTCTAGAAAGGTTTTCATGAGCCCCAGTTTGATATGTAAAGAGGGCACAGTCACATTGTTTGGTGGTGGTAGTGTTGTAGTAACAGACGGCACTTCATCATATTTAATACTTGCCTTATTTTTTTTATTATATCCCAATGTCTTCGTAACGCAAAAGTAGCAATCATTTTCATGATTACTAGGTTCTCTCCATAGCATTGGAAAACCAAATTGAAAGTAAAATTATTCTCCCGATGACCACTGGAGTAAAATGATTCTACAGCTTTCGCAAAATAGTTGAGGCACCCACTTTTTATCTTGATTCGCAACAAGAAATCCAAAATAATGAAGATGTTCATTTTTAACGAATCTACAATATGTCTTCTCTTTTTGAAAATATAAACTAATCACAAATATAACAAAAACGATCAGGACTTTCCTTGCACTTTCTACTAAACATTTTAAATCAATCCGAAGCAAGATAACTGTCATTTGAAGGGAATGAATAAACCATAAAATGTCGTCACCATGTCGAGTAGTTAAAAAAAACATTTGACTGCAGGAAAAAATTGAGACGTGATAAAATATTTCTGCTGACAGTTTTAGGTTTAAGAAAGATAGATTAACGTATTTATATACATTTGTTTCGGGGTATAAATAAAAAGTAAAATTTTGTAAACTAGTGTAATTAATGGTTGACATCACAAAAGATATACCTATGTAAACGTACAACAGGGGACAGTCAAATACAAACTTTTACCAGTAATTTTGACCTCTGTCTGATTAGTAAAATTGACAACCTCTTTGATAAGATCGTCATCAATATACTGCATAAATAGACTAAGCCTATCATCAGTTTCTTGTATATCATTAGGCAGGTAGCTTGGTTGCATCAGTTCTAGATCCTGGGGAGAAAATTGTATTACAGACCAACCTGTGTTTGTGGCGCCACTATAGGCTGGAATATTCTGCCTCTGGGACGCAATCGAGTTAGCTGAGCGTCCTCTGCCACTACTTCTACCTCGAAGAATCCCATATTGAGCTGACACCGAAAATTCAGCATCGGGCTCCGATTCTGTAGAGCTGCTGTCATCTTGATGGGAGGCAATTTCAAAATCAGAATCAGAATCAAAATGAAACCTGCAGCAAAATTAAATTAATAATGTATGTTATACTATATCAAGCTTTTATATAATTTAACTAAAACCTGATGTGATCGAGTAATCACATAAAAAAAATCACAAAATTATAAGTAAAGCCCAATGTCTTTGGATGAGTAGATATTTTTTTTGTCAATAAACATGTGTTAAAGTTATGTTAAAACCAAATCGTATTGTATTTAAAAACTAATGTATATATGTCTCTTAAATATTTACCCTGTTTAAGAATTAAGTTGTTGATGACTGAAATAAATTGAGATTACAACTCACCGTTTCGACGTGGACGCTTCATGTTCGACATTTTTGGGAAAAAGGACAGATTTCAATTCATTGGTCTGAAATTTTACTTCTACAAATTATCGTTTAAGTTTCGGCCAACTAGAGAACAGCGACTGACAGTTCATTTACGCGCTAAAATTCAAGTGTCTTGTATTTTTTTATTTTGTCCTCAACTGATCACAATGGGTAGTAATGTTATTAGTAAAAAAATAAACTGACTTGGGGTCCCAATGCTTTCTTTTATTTTGCCTCATCTGAGTACATTGGGGCTTACGAGGATTACATAAATAGTTAATGTAAAGTTTTTTTCACACACTCTTTCCCTTAAGATCTAAGCATAGGACTTATATTAATAGGATATATAATGTCAATAATTCTTTATTATACCAAAAAAAATTATACCAAAAAATAAAAATAAAATTACTTTTTTGAATGAGATCATTAAAGAGCTAAACTATTATTACTATGTATGTATATAACTATATTAGAGTGTTCACAGATTGGTTTGCTTTCGAAATGTTGATTTATTGTCAGAACATCATAAGTCCCATGATTAGACACTAGAGCAGGACTTTCAATTTTGCATATGAAGTCTTTCATGTCATAAATTAGGATATTGTCTTTCTCTGGCCATTTCCAGAAGTTTCTGCTCATCGTTATTGCTTATACTTTCAAATTGTTCTCTACATTTTCTATGACTATTGTGCTTCATATTGCACAACGACAAACACGCCTGAGTATTCCTTATTTTTATTTGTGTCTGTAACATCTGTTTTCTTTACATGTTTTGTAGACTGTTTGCTTTCCTCTTTTGAGCTCTGTCCAATTTATCTTTCTCTTTAGCAAGTTCCTCTGCCTCAAGTTGTCGCTGATGTTCCATAAATTTTTCGGTAATTACCACAGCAGGATACATTTTTGGTTTTTTAATTTGCCCGTTGTTATCTGTTGTAGCCTTCCTCTTCTTTCCCATATTTATTGGCCAAAATAAAGCATTTTAAAAGGTGTAGGATATTTTGATCCGTTGTCTTCAGATGTTTTTATTGGTGTTTTGTGATCTGTATCGAATCTGAGTCTTCAGGTTGGTCTTGCCCTGATGTAGATGGCTGACGCATTAAATAATTCACTCAACTTAAAGACTGTTTTTCTTCTGTTGCTTCAATTGTATTATTTTGCAACCAATACTTCATCGATAGTTATGTTAATAGTTTGATCTATGTAGGTAGGCAGATTATTTTGTAATGTAGATTCATTTAAGGATATTTTTTTTTCAGATTTTATATTTTTTTTTTGCCAATTATTGTAAAATACTACTCCCTATTTGATGAAATAAATAATAATAATAATTATTATTATTATTATATTATTATACTCATAATGTTGTAATTAGAAACGCTGGTAGAAGAACCCATTCTAAGTATTTGTCATATTTGCTTTTTCTTTTCGGAAAATGATTTTTTAAGTTTTTATTATTATTAGGTATCTGTTTCCGTTAAATTTTATCTTCTTCTTTTTCATTGCTTAGTGTTGCATATTTTTTTCCCCTTTTCCTCTTCCTTTCCTTCAGTAGAATTTTATTGATCCTGGTCCTGATCAACTTCGAGTTAAGCGGGACCAGTTAGGTTAGGTTTTTCTTTCTATGTAAATATATCTGCATAATGCAAAGGTTTGCACAGAATTTTATGAATTCTTATTTATTTAGGTTTGTGCAAAAGTCTTCTATCATTCTTATTCTCTTGATTACTCCAGTTCTTATGCCTCCCGTTCTATCATTCTTTCTCATTCACACTTTTTAGTGATGGACTTGGGTGGGGTTTTTTATTTTGTTATCCTTAGACTATTTCCTTTAATTTCGAAATAAAAACCTTAATTTATAATTTACAAAAGCTTAATTGCTACTTAATTTTTAGAACTACTCTACTTATATTGTATGCCGATCGAGCGAAGCAAATAAAATAAGTAAGTAAGTAAAATAAAGCAAAGCTTATCCCAGATGGCGCCTTTATGGTACCTTTATGGTTTTGAGTTTTGACTTTGAAGTTTGAGGTTATTTCATCATATTATGTTGTAACCCGTTGTCATTTTATATTTCGAGTCAAAAACTCTTGAGTAGTTTAGGTTCTTAGGTTTATTATTTTCTACCATAATTTTATCTAAAGGTAAAATTTAAAGCCTGTGTCACCTTATAGATTTGGGGTATTTGAGACCAAACGTAGTTATAAAAATAAACACATCTTTACTTTAAATAATTTTTGTTTACAGTACTTTCTCTAAAATTGCAACACTTAGGGCCTCTTTCTCAATGTCTTAGTAAAGTATCAAGTAACTACTTTTTGATTTACACTAATCATTAATTAAAACTATCAAGTAACTTAATTCGATTTCACATTCGTAAAGTGATCTATAAGTACCTAGTTACATTACGGTTAACGGAATGATTTTGACATATTTCAATCACATTCACACCAATCGTTCTTTACAACGTCAATTTTGACATAACTGACAGTTCGTATTTAACAATTTCTCTTTGTCAAATAGTTGTTTGCTGTAACATTGTTTAAAGACAAGCATACGTATAACTTACTTTCTATATTTTCGTTTTTTATTGTAATAATAATGGAAAAAGACAAACGAGAACGTAGTGCTAATTTTACTACAAGTGAAAGAGATATATTAATATCTTGAATCCAAAAACACAAAAATGTTTTGGAAAATAAACAGTGATGGCGCAACATGGAAAAATAAAGAGATAGCGTGGAAAAGTATAGAGCGGGAGTTTAATGCCCGTTCAGGTGGAGTGTTTAGGCCTATGAAGACGTTAAAAATTAAATATGACGGCGTAAAACGTGCAGTAAGAAAAAAATCTGCAGTTATAAGGTCAGAGTTGTACCGAACAGGCGGGGGATCAACACTGCACCACCCCTGGATCCTGTTGAATCACAGGTCAAAGATATGATCTTGTTGAGTGTTGAAGGACTAGACAGTCAATTTGATTCGGATGAGTTGCCTCAGACCCAAGGTATACAAGGTTGGTATTATGAATTTCTCAATAAAAGTAGTCGTTTCTCTAATTTTCATTACGTTGTAATGTACAAATTAAATAATTAACACATGGATACTTTGTTTTATAATAAAATATCACAAGTTCTTTTATGTTTCTATGTATAACTTAATAAGTAGTTTTATAATTTGTTTTTAATGTTGTAGATGGCAATTCAATGATTATAACACCATTCTTGGCAAATGAACAGGACAAGGAAGTTAGTGATACTGGGGAATTGTCTACTGGTGAAGGAGCAAGTGCTGAGAACCCATTAAAAGGTAGGTAAATTAAGACAATAATTTCATTGTAAAGTAGCACCTAATGTCGGTAATATAATATACACTTACATACTTCAGGTATGTAGTATTCCCACTGATTTACAAAAAACTCATTTGTCGAGATTTCTGTATTGCACTTGTACATTAAGATCAGATATTTTGTTTGCTTACTATCCCTAATACATACTTATATATTCCAATTTTATATGACCGTAACTGAGGTATATTCTATCTGTCTTGTCAATAAACATAACTTGACATTGGTGTCTGTATCACAGAGCAATAACGATCATAACACACAACTGAAACCTCATAGTACTGTTAGTCCGTGTTTCATTATAAGACGGTAAGTGCTAATGATGTGTTGAAAAGTTAACCAAATTTAACTAAATACAATGTTATAAATATAATTTAGACTAGAATATCATTAGATTACATTTTTTGACTACAAAATATTTTTCTTTCAGAACAAGTTGCTGATCTGGAGGTGAAAAACACAGATCACAAAATATGTGCCGTTGCAACACCATTAAAATGGGACACGTCTAGTAGACGAAAATTAAAATCAAGAAAGCATCCATTACTTTCTGGTATGTGTAAATTTTTACAGATTTTTGTGTAATATACAGTGCAGTAGTTAAAGTAAAATATACAGTAGTCATAAAAAGTTAGTAATACTAGTACCAGAAGGGCTCAATTTTACATAAAAATGTTACTGTATGCAGCCAATAATCTTACAGAGATAAAATGTCATGGTATTTGTGATTCATTTTTTTATTCCCATTTAAAAGAAAAGTCAGCAAGAGACCAGTAAACTTGATGTTAAAAAAATCATTCTGCCTATACACAACAAAGATTTTAATGATATATAGCCAAAAAAAGGCTGAAATTTTAGGTTGTATCTTCGTGTAAGTTTACTGGATGTCCTAGTTTTTGATTTTTATCACATTGTCAGTGTCATTTCCTTAATGTTAAAGGGCATGATGGTTATGTAATTTTATTTTTTATAGGTATCACTTCACAAAAATCATCTATAGATGATTTGACCCAAGCAAAGCTAGAAGTAAGCTTACTACAAAAACAATTACTTGAAGTTGAACTTACTTTAAAAAAAAGGGAAGCTGAAGAAAAACAAAAGGAATGGGATTTTGCTGCTCAAGAAAGAAAATGGAGAGAACAAAAAATAAAAATTGAATTAGAAATATTAAACGAACAATTAAATAAAAAGGTGTCGAATGTGTATTAGACAAGAAGGCCGCCATTTTGAACATCTTTTGTAATTTAAAATTAATAAACTTATTGTTATTTACATGTTTTTTTTTATTTCTATCCATACACCCAGACATGTAAAATTCTACCTTACTCGTTTCAAATCGAGATTAAAATTTGAAGAAAACTAAAAAGTAGTAATTATTATACCATTTTCAAATCCTTATTAAGTGAGTAAGTTTTTAAAATAATCAGCACAAAGTGCGTAGTATAATTTTTTTTACCAGGGCTGGTTGAAAAGTAGACTAAAGAATAATTTTGAATGAAAAATAATGATTTATTTTACTTTTTAATGTTTTAACATCGAAAACTGTTTTGTTTTTGTATTCTGTCGGTAGCTGAATGATTCAAGATAAAAATAAAAAAAACAGAAACACAAAATGTTTTCATTTGTAGAAACGGCATGTAAAAAACGGACTGAAGGTCGAGATTTTCCAAAATTACAGAAAACATCTAATAATTTTGAAACCATAACACTTTTACTAAGGTAATTTTTAACGCTATGTCACACACCACCAGGTGAAGGGTTATCCATGACTTCCTGGACACGTTGTATATCACACAACCACACTACCCATGTCTCACTAGACACTAATGTGATACGTGGCAAGCCTATCGGGAACTGGGTACAGATAGTTCCTGGGCAACAATATTTTTAATAGAAAATTAAAAATACTCTGTTCCATATTATTTCTGCGTGTACTAAAAAGTAATGGATCATAATAAGTTCTTGAGTGGTGAACATATTGTTTGATCCTTGGTAGGGGTAGGGGTTGGCATTTGTGTGTCTACAATGCTAGCTATTTAATTAATTTATTTGTGTACTCAACATATTTAAGTAATGTAAGTTAGACATGAAAATATTAAGGTATCATGAAGTGTGCATACATTGCTCTTTACCTGCTTTTGTTGCTTGGCATAAAGAAGTTATAAATAATTTTATTATTTTCACACATGTTACAGTTGTAGTTGGATAGTGAAAGAAAGTTAGAATGATGCAATTTGTTTATTTATTATACATGAAAATTAAAAAAAAACAAATGTTTTTAATTATTAAGCAGTTGTTGAAAGTATTCTTGAACTAATCTGTTCCTAGCATTTGAATCCGATTCATGATGATTTTCAGCATCCCTGACATTGTCTTCTAAAATTATGTCTTGATCACCAACTTCTCCTAGATCATTATATTCAATAGCAATATTATGTAAAACAAAACATGCTACAATAATGGCTTGCACTCGGTCTAA